>FJUW01000023.1:0-263461 GCA_900074885.1 Rhynchosporium graminicola | reverse complement strand
AAGGAAGAAGAAGAGAGATAGAGTGCAAGGCACCTTATATACATATGCCGGTACTAGCCCGATACTATACCGAGTCGGATACTAGTTCTGCCGGGATACCTGTGAACTTAGGCCTTAGTATCTATCCTTCTTCTTATATAATATTCAGATGAGCTATTGTTATATTACCCCCCCCCTAAGAAGAGCTTAACCCTAAGCTCGGAAGGTTATAGTTTATACTAGAATTAGTCTTTATTATAACTATTTTCGTTGATATTCGCGTAATAAGCGCTAGCCGCTCTTTAGTAGTAGTAAATTCTTTATCAGGTTCTAACTAGTTATATCGCTGTAATAGTACTATATTAGTTATAGCTTCCAAATTAAGCGGTAAGCGGTATTTACTTTATCTGTTTATAGTAGGAGTCGAGTTTAAGTAGAGCGTAAGGTATATAAAGGAAAGGGTTTATTAATATTAGAGCCTTTCCTTTTTAACTATAATAACTACTTTAACTTATAAGTTTACTCTCCTTAGACTACGATATAGCTCCTATAATAAGTATTATTACTAACTACTATAGTAGTCTACTATAATCTTATATATTAATCGACCTAATTAACTCTTCTCTTAATATAAGTAAGTTTCCTATCTTAGTTTTAAGGATAATCCTTAAGTGTAGTATAAGGGTTTCATAGATCTATAACGCTAACTCCTATAGTACTTTTACTAGTTCCTACCGGTACTCTTTTAGTAGCATATTATATATATTACCTATGATATATTCGCGCTTTCCTTAAGATAAAGTATAATAATACTTCTATTTTAGAACTCTTATACTTATTTAATAAGCCTAACTCTAAGCTTTATAAGTATTATTTAGCGTTAAAGAGCAGTTATAAGTATATAAGTTACTTGAATATAAACGCAGTTATATATACTAACGCGTTATAGTTACCTAACTATATTAATATAGAGTATACTATTTTATCTAGTTTACTTCCTAGTAGTGAAACTAAAGATACGGAGCTAAATCAGAGTAGTATTATAGCTACCTATAAGGCTATTAATCGGATCTATTATCTCGCGAAATCTACTACTCCTATTACTATATTAGAGATTACTACTATATAATTAGTAAAGACTTAGGCTTTAAGGCGTTCTATAAAGAAAGTATTTAAAGAGTTAGAGTTTATTAAAGTAATAAATTATAATCTTAAACCCTTAGATACTAGTATAATACTAACGCGATATAAGATTTAGATCTTCTAATAATCGATTCGGCGAAATCTAAGTTAATAGCTAAAACGATATTAAAGCAGATAAAGGAATTAAATAGTATTATATAGGAATTTATAAAGAAAGCTATATTTAAAGCTATAATATCTAATACTAAGGGAAAGAGGAATTTACCTTCTAGTTTAGAGATAATATCAGATCTAGATACTCCCGGACTCTCTCTAAAGAAGAAAGCCTATAGGATTAGCTATTACACTTAGTTTACTACTAGGGCTACGTTAGTAGATTTAAGTAAGGAATTAGATATAATAGTTCTAGTTCTAGATATTCTAGATTTACTAGAAGCTCTAGAGAACTTAAAGGAGAAAGCTAGTAAAATAGAAATAGTTAAAGAAATAGAGTTTTAAATATAGTATTATTATAGAGTATAATCAGGAGATTATTCTTAGTAATAAATTCTAATACTAGTAACTATAATAGCTTATTATCCTCTAAGTAACTATAGTTATCTATTCTATCTTCCTAGGCCTTAATCTACTAATCTAGTTTACGTAGAGGTCCAGGTTTACTTAAGTTAGTAGCGTAAAAGTCTCTAAGCTTATATAGAGTACTTATTAAGTCGGAAGCGTTATACTAAGTTAAGTCCGGGTTATAGTTTAGCTAGCTAACTTAATACTTTAGATTACCTCTTAAGAGCTGTATAGTAAGTATATCTTATAACTCTTACTCTTCTTAAGTAGTAATAACCTCTAAGGGTAGGTTTAGTAACTCCTAGCTTAATAATAAGTTATCCGAGTCCTTAAAGAGCAATTCGGGGGCGAATATATCGTATATAGAAGATCCCGGAGGTAAATCTAGCTTATAAGAGTATCCGATCTTAGCTAAGACCTAGTATAATCCTACCTAGAGACTAAATAGCTTCTTATTTAGCTAGTAATTCTTAAGATTCCTTATAGAGAGAAATACCTTATCTCTAACTTCCTAGTCGATACTACGCTGTTTCAGGTCAGTTACGGCGCTTATCTTATACTAAGTAGCTAATATATTAGCTTTTATAACCTCGATAGCGGATTTAGTATATTTAGCTAAGGATTTAGTATTAATATAATTAAGCTTCTCTTATAGTATCGATCCGGTAAGTTACTTCTAGTCCTAGCTATTCTATAATAGTATACTATATTTAAGGGTATATAGCGCTATACCGATAGAGTCATAAGGTAAGGTTACTTAGGCACGGTCTATTATTAGTAGTAGTTCGCCCTAGTTACTCTAGTAATAATTAATAAAGGGTCTAAGGCGTTAGTTAATATACTAATTTATAATCTCTATTTATCTATTAGTTTACTAGTAGAAAGAGGTAGAGAGCTTAACCTTAACTCTAATTATATAGTAAAACTCTTACTAGAAGGATAAGACTAACTAAGCTCCTTAGTTAGATATAATTAACTTAAAGGTATATCCGAAACGATATATCTATTAGATAAATAACGTTATTATCCCGCGGGTATCGATATTATAATAGTATAATATCGATACGAAGTCTTTCCTTAAGTAGTCGATAAATACTAATATCTTATTAAATCCTTAGTTATCAGGTAAGAAGTCCTTAAAATCTATAGCTAAGTGCTACATAAGGTAGCTAAGCACCGGTAATAAGTAGAGGAATCCTTACTATTTCGTTTACTTCAGATAAGAGTACTAATAAGGGCAGTAATTATAAGTATACTATTTTATATCTAATATAAGTCCTTTCTAGTAGTAATAAGTAGAAATCATTTCAGTAGTCTTACGAGTATTCGGATAAGCAGAGGAAACTTAATCGTAGATTTCGCTAATTAAATAAGTATATAGTAGAGTATAGTATTATACGTATAGATAACCGTTATAAAGTAGTAAACTATTATTAATAGTATAACTATCTCTTAATATATTCCGTTTATTAGAGAATAATTCTTAGTTAAATTAGTATAGTTTCTCGATTAAATCAAAAGAGTTATATACAAGTTCCGATAGCGTATTAGTCCCTAGCGATATTAGGTATATATAACTGATTTAATCGATATAATACTTAGCTAGTTCCGCGTTAATCCTAAAGTCTAAGTAGTCTAGAGGTAGTAAAACCTAAGATCTACTATCCTATTTCTATTATTCCTATATCCTTAGATCTTATTCCCTATAGCTAAGGATATTAGCTTTAGCGTTATCTTTACTAAGCGTATATATAATTTAAAAGTTAAATTCGGAAAGGAATTCTATCTATCTAGCTTACTTACTAGTTAGGACCTTAGTAGTCATAAAGTATTCTAAGGATCGATAGTCCGTATATACGCTAGTATAGTATCGTAGAAATATAAGTTCCGGTCTCTATTTCCGGAAAGACTTAATAATAGCGTATAGCTCCTTATTATAGATCTCCTAGTTTAGTTCATATTTATTAAGAATATAAGAGTAGAATCTAATTAGATACTACTAGTTATCTTTATATAATTAAGAGATAACTCTAGCTATTATACTATTAGAAGTATTAGTTTCTAGTTTAGTCTATAATTCAGGGTCGAAATAGTATAGTTTCTATACTAATAGTAGCTATTAATATAAATCGTTAAAGGACTTCTTATAATCGTTAGTAAAATTCTATAGTACTATAAGCTAAGTAAGTACTAAGAGAAGTTTAGCGATAAGGCCGAAATTCCGAATAAATTAATAGTAGAACCTATAGAATCCTAAGAAAGATTTTATAGCTATTACTATTTCGGGGTACTTCTAGTCTACTAATAGTATTACTTTCTCGGGATCTGACTTGATTCCGTTAGTAGTAATAATATATCTAAGGTATTTAGTCCGAGTAACGTAGAATTCGCTTTTCTTAATATCTACTTAAAGTCCGGTATCTATTAAGCGTTATAATACTAATTTAATATATTCCTTATATTCCTAGAGCGTTTCTAAGTATATAAGGATATTATCTAGATAAGCTATATAGAAATTATCTAAATAATCTAGTAGTATATAATTTATATATCGCTAGTATATACTAAGTCTATTATAGAGCCTAAAAGGTAGTACTTTATATTTATAGGATCTGAAGCGGGTTCGGAAAGTAGTATACTCCTCTGATTCGGGGTCTATATAGATATAATTAAATACTACTCGGATATCTAGTTTAGTAAAGATTATTACTTTAGATATATAAGTTAAGAGCTTATCGATCTTAAATATTAAGTATAAATCCTTTCGAGTGATCGTATTAAGCTTATAATAGTTAATATAGAAGCGTAATCCTCTATTAGCCTTTTTAATTAATAGTATAAGTAATATAAATGGACTTTAGCTTGATTCGATAAATTTCTTATCTAAGTTCTCTATAAGATACTCCTTAGTTACTTGTAATTCGTCTATAGATTACTAATATAAGGGCGAATATACGTTAAGTAATAGTTCTTCTAGAATAATTTTATAATTATATAAGTAATATAGCAGAAGAATATTAGAATCTTACTTAGAAAAAGCTTCCTTAAGAGTATAGTACTATTCCGGTAGCTTTTCAGCTATAAGTTATTCGGTATTAGGATCCTTAGGAGAGTCGCTATTTAGATAGTCTTATAAGAGGTAATCTATCTCGTAGATACTAGTGAAAAATAATTCAGAACCTTTACGTTTTATATTAAAGTAAAAAGCTATAGTACTAATTTAGTAAATCGGAACCGGTTTCTAGATCCTCGGAAGTTAAAAGGAGTACTTATAGTAGAGTTTCGGCGCAAGTACCTTTCTCGATGAATTCGGAGCGGAAAGAAGTTCGGATTCCTTAGCGATAAGCGGAAATAAGTTAAAGAGTAAGGATAATACGTTAATATACTATATCGCTACTATTTAGTATAATCAGCGTTAGTTTAGCTAGTTTATAGCTAAGTCCCGCGCGTTAGCGTCGATTTAGTAAGATCGATTAATACTAGGTTTATAAGGTAGTAGAGTTATAATTATCTCCTTATTATATCAGAGGATAGCTAGATAGTATTCCGATTATAGTAGCTTATAGTAGAGCATATCTAGCTTAACTTGAAATCATTATATCTATTTAATACTAATAATCATATTTTATTATCCTAAATTAAGGAGAATAAAAGAGTAGTTATAAATACACTTACTATTAATAGAAAAGTATAAACGTATAAAATAAGTAATATAAGTTCTAATAGACTATTAGAAACTACGCATTAGAATAGAATAAGGCAGTAGCTCGATTTTGATACTAAGGGCCCCTAATAGTTATCTAGTAAGAGTACGATTAATAAATAGATAACTATTCGCTCCGGTATTAATTAAGCCATTTATAAAGACTCCTAGCCCGTTTATACTAACTATAGTCGGGTATATAAATTACTTACCTCTTATTAGGGAGTTAAGATCTAGATTAGAGAGATTATACTTATATAGACCTAGGAAGGAGTTTTTACCTAGGCCTTATCGTTTCCCTCTAGTATTAGTCCAGATTCAGAAGGTATATCTTCTACTACTTCTTTAGTTACTTAATCCTCTTCCGGAAATTCGTCGATTAATTAAACTTTAGGCAAGTTAAGGCAGTCTAGCTTAATATAACCGAGCTATTTATAACCGTAATACCTAAGGAGTTCTCCGGTCGAGGTAGTAAGGCGTTTTAGCGCGGAGAGAGTACTAGCCCGTACCGGGGTAGAAGTATATACGTATAGTACAGGAGTAGTTTATCGAGGAGCTAAGCTTAAGGACTAATAAAAAGTAGAACTAGTAGTAGTCGCAGTAGTAATAGTAGGCTTATAGTACTATACCTAAGTAATAGCTTTCTCAGGATAAGTATATTCT
This sequence comes from Rhynchosporium graminicola, assembly GCA_900074885.1. NCBI lineage: Eukaryota > Fungi > Ascomycota > Leotiomycetes > Helotiales > Ploettnerulaceae > Rhynchosporium > Rhynchosporium graminicola. The sequence continues at coordinate 257,412 of FJUW01000023.1, read as the reverse complement.
AAGTTATAGTAACGCTTAATATTAAAAGAAAGTAAGGATCTAACTATAGAAGCGTAATTCTTATTCTATATTAGTTTAATAATAAGGGTTAAAGCGCGTAAGGATAGTATAATCTTATCCTATATATAGAAGAACTACTCCTTCTTTTTAACCTTACCTTAAATAGTAGCGCTTTAAAATCGACTATGAAACTTAGCGAAAGTCTCGCGTATATAGCTAAGTTATTATATTTCTAAGCGATAGAAAACGTTATAGTAGTTATCTTCCTCTAAACCGGTAAGAAAGTTCTCCTCTAATAAGGAGATTATTTTATTACTAGTTTTAAACTTATTAGTAAAGTACTAAAGCGTAAGATACTCTTTAGCTAATCTAGTAACTAGCTCCTATACGAGAACGCGCCGGGAGAAGTCCGTAGGGTAGTAGTTAGCGTTTATAGCTAGCTAGTCTCGTATTAATACTCTCTATTAGAAGAAAGTAAAGTCTGATCTATTATCTAAAGGCAGGATCTTCTTAGTAAGATAAGACTTCCTAAGGTATAACTCTACTAATTCAGCGCCGGGAGAGGGAGATAGTTTATTAGGAATAGTATCCTCTCTCTTAGTACTATATATTAGAATAGAGTTTATTAAGTTATTAAACTCCGCTATACGTAGAGATTACGATATTAGTTCTAGTAGAAAAGTTAAAGATAAGCGAGGGACCCCTATAAGGAACTTATCTTATACGGAGATTAGTCTATCTATAGTATCTTCTAGAGAGTTATTCTTTTCCTCTTAGTCCGCTAATCGTTATAAGAGGGAATAGATCAGGTTCGAGTCACCTGTAGTAATAAGAGTACTTAGCGATTATACTCTTAGTGAATTTCGCTTTTATTTTCCTTTCTCTCTCGATTAGTACTTCCTTAATAAGGTATTAATATTCTCTAAGGTAAGAGATATTTAGAGTAAAGAAAAGTATAATAGATTAAGTTCAGAGGTAGAGCGGGGGGGATCGCGTCAAGTTCCCCTAGAACTAGAGAGGTCTCTAGTTTATTAGTTAAGAGCTATAATAGTAGCTTAAAAAGAGGTATATCGGGGCTATTTCAGCGGCGATACGTAGAGGTTAAAGTTCCGGGGTATTTATTATACTTTCTTCAAAATCTATCTATAATTCCTTTATACTAAGGAGGTTATTAAAAGAGCGTTAGCTAAGACTTCCTCTATTATACTATTTACGATAAGCTAAATTAAACCCTAATTCATAGTTATCTAAGAGATCTCTAGTATCTTAGCTATGTACGAGTAGTTATCGAATAACTAACTTAGTAATAAGATATTATAGTAAGCTATCTCCGGCTATCTTAATCTTTTTATTTAATATAATAACATAAGACTTAAGGCGGTATATAAGTAAGAATAAACGAGTAGGGAGGCTAAGAGCGATCTTATATAATCTACTACGAAAGAAACTAAAAGATAAGGAAGGAAGAAGAAGAGAGATAGAGTATAAGGCACCTTATATATATATACCGGTACTAGCCCGATACTATACCGAGTCGGACACTAGTTCTACCGGGATACCTGTGAACTTGGGCCCTGGTATCTATCCTTCTTCTCATGTGACATTCAGGTGAGCTGTCGTCACATCTTACTCTTTAAAGTCGTTTATAGATATATACCCCGTATTAATTAGAATTAGAAAGACTTATCTAACTCTACTACGCTTACTAATAAGTTAAATACTTAGTAAGCTCTAGATTACGCTAATCGTCTGCGCGACGCTTAGACTACCGCTTAATTAAGCCTCTAATATACTTAAGCTAAGATATCCTAATCCTATAATCGCTTACGCTATAAAGTCGACTTCACTATAGACGACCTTATCTAGCTAGATATATACTACTTTACGAGTACTTAACTTAGTAAAAAACTCGACTTCCTAACTAACAGACCCTTCTGTATAATTAAAAAAGTTAGAAGCTCTTATTATCTAGAGCTCCTTACTAGTATGAAAGTATATAACGTATTCCTTGCTACTAAGCTATAGAAATATCTAAACGACCCCTTACTAAGATAAACCTTACTAACGCTACTACTTATTAATATTACTAGTAATAATAAATAAGAGATCGAAGATATACTTACGTGCCGTAAGTAGCGTAATAGCCTCTTATACCGAGTTTCCTAGTTAAATCAAGACGTCGATCTTATATAGTATGACGCTATAGACGTTAAATACGCTCTCGCTAAGCTATAATAATTCCACTTTAATAACCTAACGTAAGCTAGACCTCCTGCTAAACTACCTAATTAGCTAAAAGCTTTCTATAATAGAATTAATAATTACGACTACTTTAATAGTAATAAGGAAATAGACTAACGCTCGAGGGCGAGCTTTTTTCGGAGGGGAGGGTAGTATAATAACTAGTTAGGTTTAGAGGTTTCTCCCTATTAATAGAAATACTTACTACTAAGTAAGATTACACGAGTAGAGTTTAGGGGCCCCTTTTTATATATATACTTCCTTTCTCTCTCTACTTCTAGACTCCTTAGTTGTAGATTCTCAAGTGATTCTTACTACTTCATATTCATAGTAATGTAAGGTCTTATTACTCAGGTAGTTTTGAGACCTTTCTAGAGTAAGCGTCATACTTACTACTTAAACGTTAAGATAGATATATAATATATCCTTATCCTTAAGTCGATATAACGTTAGGTAAATTCAGTTCTATAGTTAACGCTATTACTACCGGCTTCCCTATATCTATCTTATTCGCTAATCTAAGGGAGATACTTATCTATTTATAATAAGAATAGATATTAGGAGTACTTGAATAATATATACTTAAAATTAAAGACTACTTAGTACTACTAAACTTAGCTAGTATCTACGAAGGATAACCCTTTATAGAGGAGGAGCTAGAAGAGAGGCACTTAGCTAGTATTCCGTTCTTAATTAGACCTCTTCCCGAAGATATAGTAGAACCGGATATATTAGACGCCTTTAGGGCGGATATTAAAGTTAAAATATAAGATATTCTTCGCTAGTATACGAACTTATTCCGTTACGAACTCGGACGATTTAATAATAGAATTAATATACTAGTACTATTTAAGGAAAGCGTCGAGATTAACGACTTAAAAAGAGCACTTTTCCTATAATCGTAAAGAGATAAGGTAGAAATAGATAAAATCTTAGATCTAATAAGAGCTAATAGCTCTTTAGTACTAGTACCCCTCAGATAACCTTCCCTAGCTTTAGCTCTAGTATTTATTATCTATAGAAATAGAAAGCTAAGAGTTATAGTCGACTTCAGAAAAGTTAATACGAAGTTAATACTTAATATATACTTATTACTTAAAGCTAATGATATCTTATCCGCTATAGGTAGAGTAACGATTTTCTCTAGTATCGATCTTACTAAATCCTTCTTCTAATAGCCTTTAGAACTAGTAGACTAATAGAAGATAGTATTAGTTACTATGTATAAGGGATATGAAATACTTACTATCGTAATAATAAGTCTAGTAATAACTCTAGTATTCTTCTAAGTACGTATAAAGAATCTATTCCGCTAATACCTTTAGAAATTTATTATTGTTTATATTAATAACGTGATTATCTTTTCTACTACTCTAGAATAATATATAAAAGACTTAGATCTAGCGCTTACTTTACTAGAAGACGCCGGAGTTATACTAGCTCTAGGGAAATACTACTTCGCCTAGCTATCTATTAAGGCGCTAGGATATAAGGTATCTAGACTAGGGCTAAATACCTTAGAAGAGAAGATAGAAGTAGTATAATCTTAGGAATTTCTAAGAACTCTATCTTAATTAGAAAAAGTACTAGGATTTTTCGGATACTATCGCAAATTTATACTATACTATATAGCTATCTCCTTACTATTATTAGAGCTTAAGATAATCGGATTTAAGAATATATTATAAGAAGGAATAAGATAAGGTAATTATACTAAAGCGATACCTATTCCGCTTCTATAACTAAGATATGAAGAATATACTAATTTAACCCGGTCTTAGAAAGCTAAATGTTATAAAGATACTAGAGTATACTCTAAGTAATATATAGATAACTTACTATATAAGTCTAAATAAGTATTTAATATATTAAAAGACTAGCTTACTTTAGCGCTAACCCTTAAATTCCCTGACTTCGGATAGGACTTCATACTTTATATCGATAGTTCTAAGGAATTCGGATATAGCGTAGCTCTTTACTAAGTAGATAGTACTAATAGGGTAGAAAGGCCGGTCCTATTCCTATCTAAGTCCTTATTTATAGCAGAAATAAATTACTAGCCTACTAAGCTAGAGATAAGCGCACTAGTATAGGCGCTAGAGAAGTTACTATAATATCTCGATAGTGCAAATTTCACTATCTATACGGATTATTAAGTAATATTATCTTACTTTAAAGATCGTCCTCGTAAGAAGAATAACTAATTAGATAATTAGTTTCTCTTCTTAGCTAAATATACGTATAAGATAAATATAATCTATAGAGCTAGGAAAATATATCTGAACGCAGATACCTTAAGCTAGCTATAACGCTAATCGCCTTAGGATAAAAGAATCTAAGGACTATCGAATATAGTATATAAGTTAAATAATAGAGATATCTCAGTTTTAAAGATAGTATATTACCTAGTATAAGATAATAAAGCAATTTCATATTTAATATCTATATATATAGATAAATAACTAGTAGTATCTATCTTACGCTAGCTTCTAATAGATAGAACTTTTAGATAGCTTTATCGTAAAATAAAGATAGACTACTAAAAGTCTCCTTAGAATAAATATATCTCTATTTTTAAGTTATTCCGATTCGATACTAGAATAAAGTTACTTTTCTTTCGGAACTCTAATAAGGTTAAACATATATATATACCTGAAAAGTTAATTAAGAAGGTCCTTAGTATCGCTTACGATAACCGAGTATACATAAGAGTATAAAGGATATATAATTTCCTAAAGGATAAGGTATTTATATATAAGATATAGCGAATAGTTTAATTATATATAGTATCTTATCCTACTTATCGAATAGCGAAACTAGGCAGAAGTCTACTAAATAGTATACTTATACTAATTCTACTTCTAATAACTTAACTTTATATATTCTATATAAACTTAATCATAGGATTCTTAATTTCTAAGGAAGGATACGACTTAGTCTTACTATTTATAGACTAGATAACGAAATAGATTAAGGTTATTATTAGATATAAAGATTAAGGAGGCGAAAACTAAGCTAAAGCCTATTATAAGGACGTATACGCGGACCTAGGAGTTCTAGAGAAGATAATTTCAGATCGGGATATATGATTTACTAGCGGATTTTAGGAAGACGTATATAGTTTCGCTAATATTAGCTTAGCTTTTACTATAGTAAATAACCTTAAGGCAGATAATTAATTAGAATAGTCTAATTAAATATTTATCTATACTTTATATTATACTATTACTAGACGTTTCGATTAGTCTAATTAGGAAGATTTTATACTAGCTATATCTTTTATCCTTAATACTTTAGAAAATACCTCTACTAAGTTTATACCTTATAAACTGAGATTCGGCTAAAAACTCTGATCTCCTTTCTCTTCTACTAATTATACTATTACTTAAGTATTTATTATAAAAGAGGGATAAGACTTTATACGTAACTATTAAACCTTATTTCAGGACGCGATAGAGTTAGTTGTATTAGTATAATCTCGTATAAAGCTAGCCTTTAATAAGGGCCGGATACTAGTATTACTTAAGCTAGGGGCTAAAGTTTATATTAGACTAGCTAAAGGGATAGACTCTAAGTATAAGCTCTTATAGAATCAGATTAAGCTATCTTTTATTAAATCTAGACTATATAAGATTATTAAGCGAGTAAACCTACTTACTTACGAACTAGAGCTACCTGAATAGATAAATATATACCCGGTAATCTTAATTAAATACCTAGAGCTAATAGTACTAGATCTATTTAATCGGACTGCACTTGAACTTAGCCCGATATACGATAAAGATAGCACTAAACGTTATATTATCGAGAAGATCTTATATAAGGAGCTCAGAAAATAACCTAGAGATAGGATAAGGAAGATATACTATAAGATTAAGTATATAGGTTATTAGACTATATCTTAGGAACTCGCCTTAATACTAAAGGAGGACGTACTGAACTTAGTCGCTAAGTTCGAGGGCTCCTTAATATATAAACGATAAATTGTTCACGTAACGTATATTTTAGTAAATTAGCTTTATTAATATTTACCTTATTAATATTCCCGCCCTACTATCGCGTTTATTTACTTCCTTAAGCTCCTTCTTATTTAACTTACGTATATAAAATTCTAATAATAATAATCTTATTACCGTATATTAACTCCTTTATCTATACTCTTACTATTAACTCTATATTAACTATAATAAGAGTCTACCTTATCTTTCGCATGAATATACTAACTAATAATAATATACTAAGAACTCTCGACTCCTTTACCCTATCGTCCCTAGTATACTTATTATCCTCTTTTATCTAACTAGTTTATCGAAGTAATATTCTACGAATCTTTTAAGGTCTACGAGATAGATTACTTTACCCCGATATTAAGAGAAACGAATATAGTTTAAAGTATAAGATAAGTAGTATTATTAGAGTTACTCGAGATATCCTACTTAACCTTACTATATAGAATAGAGAGTTAGATAACTCTTACGAGTATACCGACTTAAATAGTAACTTTCCTTAAGTACTTTAATAACTATTTATACTCTATTATAAGGCTCCTAAGGATAGAGTATATTATAAGAACTAGCTTTATCTTTATTAACTTATCTAGGATAATAAGGAACCCGGCTTATATATTAAACGCCCCTAAGGTAACGTTCGCGTTCTAACTAGTATCTATCTAAGAGACTATCTAATCGGCATAGCTTATTATAATATATCGATAAGTAGTCTTTTTAAATAGTTCCTTACTAACTTTTCGCTAATTAATAGATACTTATACTCTTAGCGAGTAGCTTTCGGAGACGCTTTCCGCTTACGCTTTACTATAAATAACTTTCCTCTAAATAGTCTTATAACTCCCGATATAAGAATCAGATATATTATCTATCCTAATAGAGATATTATAGTTCTCGGAGGCTAGAAGTTTAAAGCTACTAATATTATAAAGGAGATATAGTATAATTAGTATTACTATTTTATAGAAATTATTATATAAGAGTATCTTAGAGATAAACTCCGCTTAGTTCTTTAAGAACTATAGGAACTAAAGAGATAAAAGAAAATCCGATAAAAAAGATTAAAAGAGACTAGAGTAGTAGAACTTACTAAGGAGTATAAAGAAGATATATAAGCAGATAGGAAAGTATTTCAACTAATTAGCGCTTCCTTAGTATTCGACAGTTTATACTAGACCTTATCTCTATTAATTAAAGCTAAGGAAGATATTAGTATTATCATAAGATATAGAACTAATAGATAATTCATCCTCGATAACGCGCTAATAAGAGGGCACGATAGTTCAAAGCTGAGCTTTGAAATATTCCTATAAGTAATAGCTTCCGCTGCGATATATTATAGCGTATATATTTTACTTATAGTAGAAATAGAACGTATATATAAATTAATAGGAGACTTCCTCTATATACTCGATAGATCTCTATTAGATAGGGACCGCGCTAACTACGTACTATATCTTCTCTAGATATTATGCAATAGATATTCCTTAATAATTTAAGCTTACGCAGATACTAAAGTAGTTATCGAAGAATATTTTCGCGCGCTTTAAGACGTACTAAACCCTATTACTATTCTGGACGCCTTACTAACTACGTTAATTAGTACCTCTTATAAGTCTATAATCGCACTGCTTAGCAAGGTTATATATATTATTACACTAGAGATAGTCGGGCTAATATAAATCTTACGCCTACTAGTACTAGACGTAGTTATAAGTATAGTAGCTCTTCTAAGAATTAATATTAATAGACCGGGCTACTATATAGAATTTATACTAGGTTTACCGTATTAAGTACCTTTCTATAACTTAGACCTAATAATAGTAATATTAGGAATTTTATTCTATTATTTAAGATACTCTCTAATTCTACTTACGCTTAAACTATAATAAGTACTAGTCGTAAGTAATAAGATAAGAGACTTTATATTCTTACGTGAATATCTGAACGTATAGGGCTTAATTTTTCAGAGCGAGATCAAAAGTAGTATAATAGCGTATTAATAGTCGTATTTAATTAAACCTTATATCGATATAGGAAATATAACGAATTTAATTATATTATCTTTAGATTATAATATCTAATCGAAATTACTATTAACTTCTATTAATAATATAGAAGGATACGTAGGTATAGTCGACTATAACCGGTCGAAGGATACTAAGGGCGGAAGAAAATTAAAGAGAACTAATAAGACTAATATTATAAAACTAAATAGAAGTATACTAAAACGCTATAAGTCTTTTATCTTCGCCTTATTATAACTCCTAATATATTAACCCTTAAGGCTAGGATATTATTAGAGAGTTATAGACCTAGTTAAAAACAGAATACCTTTCTTAAGAAAATTAATAAGTATATAGGGACTAACTTATATCGCGGGAAATACGGAAATAATATACGCTATTAAAGATCTAGTTAATTAAGAAAACTAGAGTAATACTATAAACGGACGCCTTTTCAGTATAATAGTACTAGATACCGAACTCTAACTATACGAACTAAGAAAACCTTACCTAAAGAAGAAGCTAATAGGTCTAGTTTTACTAACTACTTAGACCTCTGACCTTATAGAAGATAGTAATAAAGATACGATTATATTACTAAAGCTTACTAAATCTACTCTAAAAGGGAAGAGGAAGCAGGTGATTAGACTAATAAAAAAGCTAGCTCTAATAAAGATAATCGTAACTAAGGAGAATAGGGATATAGAGGATATAACTTTAATCTTATAAATTATAACTAGGTCAAATTTTAATAAGGACGTATTAGATTTATTAAGGGAGAGTAGCAGAGGAGATTAATAATTATTACTATTTATATTTACTATATATTACTAGTCGAACTGTCTTTTTTCTCTAGGGATAGAGTTTTTTATACTTAGGGGGGGGAGATATCACGGGATATTATTATAAGATAAGATAGCACTAAGTATATATCACAGGATATTATCACGAGATAAGATAGCACTAAGTACTTAGTATTATTAGTTAGCTTCACTTAGATAGTTCCTCCTACTATAGCGATAGACAGAATTAAGACTTTTACTATATATACATCTCGGACGCCCCCTGACAGCATTTCAAGGAGGAACTCGACTGTCCCTTTTTCTCAAGAATTTTCAAGCATGCGGTGGGCAATAATCAGCAACTTCGCACATATCCATCCCATGAAGGCTGATGTCGACCCTCGAAACATACATGGTACACAGGAACTCATCTTCCCAATCAAGAAGGTGAATAGAACGGTAAAGACTCATTTACCGGCTGGTTCACATAATCCCTGGCGCCAGCCGCATATCAGCTCTGGATTCATCAGATTTGCGACGAAGTTGTTCTTAGTCATGATGTTTGGTCCTGACTGTTGGGGTTTCAATGCAACGCAACCAGCAGAGAGAGCATTGGACCTGTTCCAAGCCTTCCTTCTTCGTCCGCCTCCTTTACCCTTTTCATGGCACGTAGGTTGTTTCTATCTTCTTACTTGTTCAGTCCGTTCTCTCCTTTCTTTCTGTGGATTTCTGCCCACGCGATCATTTCTGAGTTTTAACATACTTTGTATAAGTGTGCGTGTTTGGTTCTTATGGTCGACTTGCTTGCGCTTTTGTTTCGCAGTTATGACGCGAGTTCGTCAATTTTTGGTTCTCGCCACACTCTTTTATGCCTCGCGTTCAGTGGATACCGGTCTCCCATTTGCCTTGACATGGTCGAGCAAGACTTTTGGACCAGACGGGCCCTGGCAGGCAATACAAATTGGTATTGGAACGCCGGCACAACAAGTTGCACTTTATCCTGCCGGAACCTTTCGCTCACATATTTTGACATCAAAAATATGCTCTAATGCTACGCTCTCTCCGGATGTTTGTTGTGCCTCTGCAGCTGGTCTATACGCTATCGAAATCTCACGCACGGGCTTAGATACAATCGTACAGCAGCTATCGGCGGTGGACTACACACATGGTGGTCTCCAAGTCCAAGGCTCGGACGGAACGAGCGCGCTGGATCAGATGAATATTGGAATTTTAGACAGCTCCAGGACCTTCGTTATCGTGCCAAACGTCACATTTGGTATGTATAGCGATATCGCCCCGATTTATCCAGGAGGAGATATCAGGGCATTGTAAGTAGGAACTTTCGGCTTGGGCTATCTCGGGACCGTCAATCAAACTTTTTCGCAGGCGGAGCAAGCTCCAATCAATGGTAGTTTGGTGCCAGGATTTCTACAGGAGAAAGAAGTGATTCCTTCTAACACTTTTGGGTTACACATTGGATCTGTGAGTCCGAAAATTAAGGGTTCTTTACACTTTGGCGGCTACGATCAGGCTCGAATCTGTGGCAACATATCTACCCAGCAAGGTGGATTTGGCGGGCTAGAGCCTATCGATGATGGTAAAAAAGGCCTGATCGATCTCCTGGATGTTGATATTGTCACTTACGATGGCGTTTCTCCTTTCAACTCGACCAGAGTAGGCGGTCTTTTGGCTGCCGGCAACTCATCAATTGGTCCTTTTTTATCACTTCCTTTATATCCAGAATCACCATACCTCAACCTCCCAAAGAGCACTTGCGATGCTATAGCTGCTTGGCTTCCAGTCACATACAATGCCAACCTTGGCCTCTATACCTGGAATACCAACGATCCACAATACCAACGGATCGTCTCCTCACCAACTGTCCTCCGCTTTGTCTTCCGTAAAGACCAGAGTAACACCAAGAAAATCACGATCAATGTACCATTCATGCTCCTTAACTTGACCCTCGAAGCACCCTTGGTCGCACCAAGAACACCATACTTTCCTTGTAACGCCCAATCTCGCGGCAGATACTCCCTTGGTCGCGCCTTTCTTCAAGCTGCATTTGTGGGAGGAAACTGGAATGCCAATAATAATCAGGGAGTATGGTGGCTCGCGCAAGCTCCAGGTCCAAATTTCGGGTCACAGAGTGCCTTGAAGACAATCAAAGATCAGGACACGGTGATTACATCGTCAAATAACGACTGGGCGGCTAGCTGGGAAGGCGTCTTAGTGCCGCTGAATAAGCAACTCCAGCCAACTACCAACACAGATGGTAGTCCTGGATCATCCGTCGTCCTACCCGGAGATAAGACCGCTGGATTGTATGAAGACATGTCCGTGGGCGCAAAAGCTGGTATTGGAATAGGAGCTGTCGCCGTGCTCCTCGGGATCGTAAGCCTATGTGTATTCCTCTGGTACAGGAAACGGAAGGAGAGGAGAGGATTTCAAGAAGCTGCTCTGACACCTGGCGTGAAAGGTTCGAAAATGGAAAGTGTTGGATCGTCAAGGGGGTAATATAGGATGGGAGGGTATGCACCGACGGAGCTGCATGGTCAGGGAATACTCGACAAGCACGTTCGCGAAGATTGGAATAGGAAGAGGGGACCGTACGGCAATAGAGCAACGCCTGTTTATGAATTGGATGGAGGTGCGCACAAGTAATATATTATTATTAGGAGATATAGAATATGTCTTTTAAAAGCTTATGCCAATCCCTCGCTTCGTCCATCCACCATATAGTCAATGAAACTTACAGAACATCAGCATTCTGCGCAAAAGTGCCCAGGTCATCGTGACCTCTCTTGCATGAAGTATTTAGTTCATTTCGCTGACAGTGGGCCTAAATTGGCACTGTTTACATATGTTATAACAAACTTATCTCGAACGCTTCTGTTCTGATCCGAAGCTAGATAAAGGCTGAAAAACTACGATTGGAGCTATTCGTCCTGTATGAGATACTGAACGACTTGGTCAGGATCTATGAAAATATTAAAGGTCTGAATGGATTACACAATGAAAATATCATAAGTACAGAGTTTCCAAGTCTGAATTGATCGAGGACTTTAAGTGAAGGCAAGGCAGGTGTAGTAGCAGTCTCAATGCTTCATACTCGGGACTTTGATACTCTGATAATGATGACTTCTGACTGAACAATGCAAGCTGCAGAAGGTGATAGTCTACGCGGCAAATCGAGTAATCTTTCAGAAACTCTTGATCTGTAAGCCCAGCACTTTTTCGAAGTATAGATACAGGCCGTATACAGGCAGCTAAGCACTCATCAGCTCCCGTGCATCGTATCAATTCTTCTCTTAGTCTTTCAAGTACGAAGCTTTCAAAGAGTTAAAGACTGGTTGTCGGGTGGATTTGGAGGTCCTCATATCGTGATGTAGCATAGAAAGAGACATAGTGGACACAATATTTCTCTTGGATCGCGTGGAAGGCAAAGCAAGTCAGGATATGTGCGGTTCGGATCGTTCGTCATCGGTGGATGGAGAACATGATTGAGAACTCAAGATATTAGGAGATTATGGGACTCTGCGTCGTCTATCTAAGTATGATTGTTGTATTGTCCTATGATAGTTAAGCTTCTATCACCCTCGATCCAGCTAGCTCTCTTTTGAGGGAGAGGGACGTAGTCACATGGAGGAAGTTCCCATTTAATATCGCAATATCTTGCGTAGAGATCTCTCTCACCTGTTTCTTCAACAATCGATACTCTCGTACGCCTCCAGTTGCCGAATCGATACTAAACAGCAAAAGCAGCCCATAACAGACACTTAGTCCGAGGATGATTGAAATTCCAGGCTCTGAAATTTGCGCCAGATCATTCGGCGATGCTGTCGAGCTTGCAGCAGGAATAGATATCGAGGAGTAAGAGTGGAAGGTACAGATGAGGAGGAAATTCTAGTGGTCGACGATGATGGCAATGCTCATGATTGCGACAAGTCAAGCACTGGACTTTCAACTGTAAAGCCTCCCTAAAATCCCTTGAATCCGGAGGTGAAAGGGTTCAACTTTGGATTGTCATTGGTTCTCTCCATGCCAACTGATCGCTACAGCCTGTAGAACGTCAATATTGACATCGTCTAAAGTCGATATCCAGAAAATCAAGTTGGCAAAGACACCTGGGCCGACTATTTTGCATTAGCAATCTGTTTCATCCGGAAGATATTGAAAAGCCGAGTAAGAAGCTGTAACAGGTTATCTTTGACAGTACTATTACTCGAAAATTCCTGTTGCAAAAACCACAGGCCCAGCGTGAAATTTCCTAACTGCTCGGACCGATCGTGCGTGGATTCTGCGTAATACTGACTTAAAGAGTAGCCATGTACGAACTAGATGTATTCTCAAAAATCAGAGTCTGGGAATTCTTCATCCACGATCTGTCCTTCGATGATAAGCGATTGACTTACGACCTCAGAAAGTGCACAAGGGCTGATTAGGACTTTAGTTCACGGAAGTGAGCTGCACTTGCCTTTCAACATTGACTGTTGGAATTTCCAACATGTGGCTAAATTTCGGTCCGGTAGCATCAAGCCAACCATTACATACGCATGATCCGCAGATCACACGCTTTATTCAATTGAGTTGGAATAGTGGTTTCTTTCTGACACAATAATGAAACCCACTCGTCCATGATTGGACAATAGCCTTGATTCGACTCGCTTAGCAATGAAACTAAACATCCAGTCCAGCGGGACTGCGCTAAGCTGTAAACATATATTCCAATCAAGCGAGATATTGGTGGCGCCGTTTGGACCCCGATGCTGCAACCTTGTACTTCGAAATAGGACTTGACCCCGGGTCGGATGCGTTGATGAGGCCCTGTCTCGATTTAAACCTTTCTAAAACTCATATCATCTACCACTGTTCCCCTTCGAAATCTAATCTCCAAGGAGAGACGTTCGTAGCGTAACTTCTACCTACGATTCGCACACCATGATGCCACTCAGGTCCCATCCCTACCTGATCATCGGCTGCGTAGTCGCAAGTGCTCTTCTCCTCATATCTTTGCGTGGACACGGGCCACAGTCTCGACTCCTTCGAAATGGGCATTTTCGAGTCCGCCAATTTCTACCAAGACGAGCAACTTCAGATCTGCCTCGGTAGGTATACAAATTGACACTACATCAGAAGTCGGTCGCGCAAGTAGCTGGAAATTCGGCGTAAGTCGTCTTCCAGTCCATTATCAAAATACCTGCTAATGTCGAAATTTAGTTTCAGAAGATCCTCGTGATTGGTCTACCAGAGCGCTCAGACAAACGTGATCAGTTTGTCCTGTCGGCGTCTTTGAGAGGCTTCCAGGTGGAATTTTTGGATGCCTTGAAGGCCGATCAAGTGTTACAAAAAGCTCGACCGCCGGTGAATATGGCCTACGAGGAAATCTTCTGATTGAATTAATGGTATCTTACAGGGTCTCAAACTGTAAGATGGTGTACTTGGAACCTGGCGCAGTCATTGTATGTATAAAGTCTTGTCTGTTCTTGTCGTTCGTCTGGATCTAAGATCCGAAGACATACCTCAGGATCGTAATCTTTGGATCAAAGGTCTATTTTCAAATTTCCGTTCAATTAAGCGCTAACTCTCACGTAGTGACCGCAATTCGCAGGTTCGTAATACTCCTATCAGAAGACTTATCGAGCCGTTTGTTCATACTCTGCTGGTTTCTTTAGCATGCTTGAGAAAGATATAGCAACCATGTTCATCATGGAAGATGATGCGGATTGGGATATCCGCCTCCTATCGCAACTTACAGAATTCGCCAAATGTGTTAGCTCGATCTCTGGGATCCGTCCATCAGATGCTCAACACTCACCGTATGGTGATGAATGGGACATTCACTGGCCCGGTCACTGTGGGGATTCTTCTCACAGATGATGATCGAAAGTACGTGATCGAGAACGACGAGACTATCGCTCCCGAGGCTCACCAGCCTTGGTTGAAAGCCTTGAAGTAAATGCCAGAGAACACTCGCATAGTTCACAAGGCCGAAGCACCGGTGTGTACATTCGGTTACGCAGTATCGTACCGCGGTGCGCAGAAAATCATCATGGGACTGGGTGTCAAAGCAGGCGCTAACCTTGCTATCGACAACGGCATGGCATGTTTATGTCGAGATGGATACTTGAACATGAAATGCTATTCCGTCGAGCCGCAGCTGTTCCAGCATCATCGCCCAGCAGGTTCCGTAAACAAGGACAGCGATATCAATGTCGGATATTCCGATGCTATTCGCGAAAGAGTGGTTACGGATTTGATTATTCTGAGCGCCAGGTTGAGTATTGAGCAACTTATAATGGGATCGAAGACATATATCATGCAATGGTGAGCGACGAACGTAGTGTGTTTGGGCTGTCCAGTTAATTTGGCGTTGGACTCCTGGGTTTAGACACAGATCATTTCTTCGGCTCTCAAAGCCATTGGTTAGACTTAGGCGTCTGAAGACGCTGTATTGCTAGATTAGAGATCGTTAGAATCATAGATGTATAGACGTCTCGGAGATCATGAGCATGACATGGAGCTGGCCTGACTGGAACAGGACCATTGCGTTATTCCCTATTCTTCGTTTTTACAAGCTAAGTCAGCTAACATACCATCTCTGCCTGAAGCTCAGAATTGAGGGAACAAATCGTGATATCGGTAATAACTTAGCCCCCGACTCATCTAGCAACAAATAGCAAGGCCTCCAATCGGAACTTAATCCTAGTACAATGAAAGCCTGATCTCCGAGCAATAATCCCCAAAGCACAAAGTCGATAAATCGAAGGAAGTGACGAGGCCAAGCAAATACGTCCGCAGGAATCGACACTTAGTAAAACACCATCAAATATTCTTTTGACTACCATTGATTATGTTTATAATGTTCTGCAAGGCTTTCGCGACTTCAAATTTTGGAAATAGGTCATTTCGCAAAGTCATGCCCCCACGTCACATAATTGTTTGATGACTTTATTATTATATTTAGCTAGGTTCTCGAAAAAGTTCGTTTCGGCCGAAGTGGCTCCGCCTGGCGAGTAAATAGCTGTCATCGTGTTTAAAAGCTAACCGATCCCGCCGATTTGGTTCAAGAGACTGCGGGGTTGACATCTGTCTACGGATGTCTGGGTTAGGATTGGTCCGAACTTCAAGGCTTGTCGTGGGTGGTCGTAGTCTACGAACCAATCCAGTCCAATGAAGTACCTATATGTACACGGGTGCTTGCTACCGCTGACCGTATACTAGGCGGACAATCCCATGCTTCCTCATATATCTCGATGCTACCCCAGACTTTCACCACATCGAAGGCAGCGTTCTTGGTAACTCATGGAGCTTCATTTATGAGCCATAGTCTTGTCTAGCTCATTCTCGAATGTGCAATCTGTCACGATTCTGTCCGAAACCCCGCCATAATACCTCCCACTTATGCTGTGAAACTCAATACCCGTACATTGGAACATTGCGCAGGGTTTGAATCAAAGGAGTCCGAAGTCCCATCTGACCAGTCCATCATTGTCACTTAGAAAAAACCTCTAGCCAACAATGGTGGATAATACTGTAAGGGTCTCCCTAGCACATTTCTCCCCCCAAATGAACGACTTGGAGAGCTCTGAAACATTACTATACTTACTGGACTAACACAAAATAGGTCGTAATACCAATTGCAGTTCTTTCTTCTATATGTGTAACCGCGTTCGTGTTCACATGGTGGTGGTTCCCTCGCGCATGGGCAGAGGGCGATGCGGCAGACAGGGAGGAATACGAAGTGGCGAAGAGACGTCGTGAAATCGCAGAAGAAAGAGCTGTCGGTAGTGAGGGAGACACAGATGTTGAGCTCGGTACAACGCTATCCGGAAATGCAGGCGTGAATGCTCCACCAAGGGCGCCCGCCGGCTACGTGCCACCCGTTACGCCTTACTGATGAGGGTTTTGGTGATAGACGTCGGGTGAGTCTGAGATATCTTCTGAGGCAATGTATTGTTGCTGATATCCTATGCCAATTTAGACGATGGGCCTTACAGATACAGAGCAGCGAAGAAAGTATTTCAAAGGATATTGTTCTTGATGGGGAAAGCAGAATAAGGAATTCAGCCCGGAACAAGCAGCGCAGACCCTGAACATTGCCATATCAAACTTACACCCACAAGATTTTGATCGTGGACGATAGGTATCTGTATGTAAATAGTATTCCATCTCCACCCACATTTCTCCACCTTGTATCACGAGTGAGTGATTTTTCATGTTCACTTTTGCACTCGTATGGGGCACTCCTTTTGAAGCTCTGCGAACTGTCTCGTAGCCGTCGGACTTGCTCGCAAGTTTGTTGTTCTTGGAAGATAACGAAACTGCCCTGATGAATACACATAGTGGAGATGCCAGCTTTACCCTGGAAATCGGACAATTAATCTACGACCACCGTCTTCATGTAACCTTCGAAATTATATCCGAAGACGGACTGTTGTGATAAAGAGGGATTGCTTCGAAATAGGACCAGCAGATTACAGCGTATGAGACTTATCGACGGCATTGATAAGAAGCATGGCATCAACAACTCTAGAGGCAAATTCATCGTGGGCAAGTTGAGGACTGGCTAGGTCCAATCCCAGGTCGCAAATCAATCAAAGGTCACGAAAGCATCAAGGGACATTGCCCGAGGTAAATTTATAATATCATGTAAGCCTTTGATGGCTTTGGCCAACTAGCGATAGTAAAATGACCATTTCTCCGCCTCCCTGTAGGCGTAGTCCGTAGTTTGAGTCCTCTCATGTTCATAAGCGCTCCTAAAATCATATGATTAAGCAATCACTTTGTAACTTGCTACGACCAGAAAACTATAGGAAGCCCAAAGTGAGAACCCATTTTTGGTACTGCTTCATCATTTAATACATGATCAAGTGGCTTTCTGCTAGACAATTCTCGCGATCACGTCGCTCAAACTCTCCACGGGCAGTCCAAGCAGCTCATTAGATAGCAGCCCATCCTTCTCGAAGTTCGCTCCTCTATCTGTGCTATCGGCATATAGAAGCATCAAGACAAGTAGCCTCAATTGATCAGAGTGATCCTCGTGGAGCTTTTTAGCTTTCTCAAGCGCAGCCTCTTCTGTCGTTCGGCGGACTTCCCATTTTTTACCAGTCGCCCTCTCTAGCTCGGCGAGGACTTGGTTCTGAGACACGGTGAAGGATGATATGAACATGGGCTTATTCTTCGTCTCTTCCGGCTTGAGAAGCACTTTAGCCACAGCAGTAGCGACAGTGCCTATATTGGTAGTTGACCACAGCTTGTCGCCAGAATCGTAGACGGTAACAGCCTTTTCCTCGACATGGAAATCCAACCATCCGGTTTCCAGACCCCAGTCAAAGAACTGACCCCCGTGAATGGCTGTCCAGGTCAAACCTGTGCTCTCCTTTTCCTTCAAGTACGCAATGACCTTGGCTTTGTCGGCGTACATGGGAACAAGATCGGCGGCTGCAGCGCAGGTATTGTTGCCAAACTCGGAAGGGATGAAACGTTTCACTCCAGCTTGAATGGCAGCATCAATCATCCGAAGGTGCACCTTATAAGGACGTCCAGGAAGGGCTGATACGAGAGCATCTTGGCCCTTGAATGCCTCGATAAGCTGGAGGATTGGGCAGTCATCGTCTACTTTGTAGACCTTGACGTTCGAAGGAAAGGTAGACTTTGAGCTTTCACGTGACAAGACACTCAAGTTGAAGTCGTTGGATTTGTGGAGGACGGCGAAGAGCTCTGTGCCGAAGAGACCTCCAGCCTAGACGATGATTAGTATCGGCATTCTCAACGGAAGGTAGGGTTTGAATAATTTAGGGCACGCACTCCCATCACCATGACATTCTTGATAGATTGTGACATGGTTCGTAAGAAGTTGATGTACTTTCGATTTATTGACTGATTGAGCTTTTGGCCAACGACATCAAGCAACGAGCTAAGAGGAAGATATCAATCGCAAGGATCTAATAGGTAGATTGCCTGTGGATAATGGATGGCGTTGGTGTGGACTGGGTTGAGTTGGGTTGAGGTGAGATAAGGTGGGAAAAAGGAGGGGTTGATTACATGTAATAAGTAGAAACCCGTTAGGCTCATAGCACGGCGTGTTCTGTCAACAAACGATCACAGCGCGCTACTGTAACCGAATAATGAAGTTGACACCAATATTGAAATGGTAACAATATCGGAAGGGCAATATTCTCAATTCAGTGGACTGCTAATCTGTAGAGCAGAAGGGCCAATATAACCACCAGCTCTCTTAGCCTTTTCTAGCATGAAGTGGTCGCAACGCCCATCAACTCCACCAGCGCATAATGATACAAAGGAAGGGTTTCGACGGGGCCTTTTGAACCACATTCTGAAGTCTCAACAATACCTACAACTCTCGACCTTCTCGGGTTTCGGACAACGACTATTTTACTCGGATCTGAATTCCTTATAGCCCGTCCCTGATATGAGCGAGTGACAGCTACATTACTTCTCAAATGACTTCTAACCAGTCTAAAGATATCATGTCCAGATCCTCTATTTAGCCAAACTCACGTTCATATCGTTTTGGAGAGCTCAGAAGTGACGTACTGTTTCTCAACATATATAGATATATCCGAGCTTCTAGAAAATCCACTATTGTAGGCCTCTCGCGCCAAGTGTCTTTCTCTCTCTCTCTTCTATTTCTTCTGCGCAGAGAGACTTACAAATCCATCTCGGGGGACGAGGTACTGAGCCTTGAATTCTGCAGCTAGCATGATCGATATTTGACGCTTGTATATAGCTCTGCCCACCAATCTGGGTTATTGCCCTTCTTGGTATTGCAACAAGATGGATTAAAGAAACCTATACATTCGGATCCCTCTCAGAAGCGCACTAATCAACCTCATTATTCATAATTTATCAAACACATAATACTGTGCAGGTGTACTCCCATGTTAAACCTATACCTTCAACGACGTCGGGCAGCAAACAAATAGACAACAGAAACTATCCTCAACCCTCCACCACCTTTCAGATAGGTGAAACTCAAAAACCTGGAATCCGATGACAGATAGAGTTTCCATCCCGATGCTCAGCACACCGCTATCATGTACGAATTCTCAGTTAGGTACGCACCGCCCTCGGGATTGCGAAAGTTAAATCCTAGCTGCGGTATTTCTCCTGATGACCGGCCCAACCGAGACAAAGCTAGATCTGAGAGAAGGAGGAACAGAACAATCGCGGAAGAAAATGAAATAGCTGACGCGAAGAAAGCATGAAAACAAATGGACATGTCTTGCTGGAGCAAATAGCAAACACCGAGCAATCGTTTGTCGACGAATCAAACATACATAAGGTCAAAATTCCATAGTGTAAAGAAGTAATCACAACTACGCGCGCTATCCCGACCTCCCCTCACCAGCCATCGAAAACCTCATCGTCTCAAAAAACCACGGGGGAAATAAACCCCCCAAAAATCTCGCGACGAAACCGGAGAAGAAAAATAAAACAGGTTTAGTCAACAACGGGCTTACTCCTCCTCGCAACACCACCTCCAGAAATGCGCGATACGCAATCCCTATCTTATATTCGGCAAAGACCGAAGACCCCTTGAAGATCATCGTCGATCCCATCATCCAACGAGTTAAGTGCTACCCTACTAAGCGAGCCAGTCTCGCCAGTCTCGCCAGACCCCTTTCTTTCAATGGTTTGTCGTTACCAGCAGCAGTGACGATCGCAGAAGTCACGAATCAATCTCCCGAACCTTACTATTAACGCTCTCTCTCTCTCTCTCTCTCTCTCTCTCTCCCTCTCCCCCTCTGTGAGAAAGAGAGAAAGTGATCTGAGCTCGATGATTGATTTCCCCGCATGCATACCCTACATATACATGCAAGCAATGCAGGCAAGAGGTAGATAAATCACATCACAGCCTCTTGTGGCTCGTGAGCACGCACCGGTGTGGCGTAAGGCATGATCGTTTCGCTCGCTTATGAGTTGTAAGAAAGAAGTCTCGTGAGTAAGTAATGTCGATCTTGGCAAGTGACTGACTGACTGACCTGACCAATTGAATGATCTGTAGTATTTAGACTAGTTTTCATCTCGGTTGGAACTTGCTTGTTTGCTTGCGTGCGATCAAGTACATAGGTACGTACCTACCTACCTACGAGGGAGGCTTGGTACGGAAGTGCTAGCTAGAAATGCCATCTAGACCGAGTGATCGTCGCTGTCCAGTGTCCACCCTCCCACCGCCAGCCACAGATACTTATAGCACGTGGAAAGGAGACGGATGGGCGGTAAGGTAGGTAGGTAACGCTATCTGTTCGAAAGTTAGATGGTTTTGTTTCCCAGCCACGGACGGTGTTGCCTTTTCTCATCGAGCGGTACAGTAGTTACCTACCGAGGTAGACAGGTAGCTTTCGTTAAGTGTGGCGGTGATAGTAGTATAAGGACTATAGCATCTCGAGGTAGTGTGTTAGTCGAGCCACAACTACTGCAACCTACTCCCGTGGACCCCCCCGCCACTACTTAAGTAGTGGTCTTCCTCCAGTGACTACCTATCTGTGTAGGTAAGATATGTATCTGTCAAGCCTCACGCTGCGATATCTATATCTGCATGACCTCACATGAGGCGTCGCGTCACGTCGCGTTTTTTAAGCATGGGAAAAGTCCTTACATGAGATGATGAGAGGAGGACGTGGCCAACCAAAACCTACCTACCTCCTACCTCGACCAGGCTCTTGGATAGCGGTCGGGAAGCTACTCTATCGGTGTCGAATGGGAAAGGCCAGCTGGCCATCTATCACATAGACGATAAAGTCCTAACAGTACAATACCGGACATCCCTACCCTACATACACGGCGCAGTACAGTGCAGCGCAATGCAGCGTGCCTTACATACCGCACCGCACGACATTGCTAATCCCGTGGCATCATCACCTTATTCGCTTGATGATTTCTACATCTAATTCACGTACTCGAGCAAGTAGATCTCTGACACTACTCGCTACAAGTTTTTTCATTTTCTTCTACATTAAATCCTCCCAAGTAGAAACAACCCCAAGGACGAACCCAATGTATACCTCCTAGAACCACAAAAGAAAAAAAGAAAAGAAAAGAAAAAAAAAAAGGCACAACGATACTTTCCAACTCGTCACGTTTTCCCCGCGCGACTCCTCTCTCATAATCTTTTTCCCAAACCCGTTCTCATGAAGAAAGTGAAAAGAACTCCCTGAAACCAACTAACTATCCACGTGTCGCGAGGACGAGAGGGAACCCACATCATGAACCCCGCCCTCCGTCAAGTGAATACGACCCAACGAACTAGCTACCTGCACAAACCCAACCAGCCTTCCCACCCGGCACCTCTCTCTCAGCATCACCATCGCCACCAACAAGAGGAACACCAACACTCACAGTTGCAGAACCTACCTAGCTACCTATATGTCAAATCGCAAATCCCTTCTCGCATCTCACATCCATCCATCCATCCATCCATCCGTCCATCCATCCATCCAACATCCTCGCTCATCGCAGGCTCGCAGCAAGAAGAGTAAGCGTGCTGTCTACCCACAACGGGCTTTCTTTCTTTCTTTCTTTCTTTCTCTCTTTCTTTCTCTCTTTCTTCCTTCCTTTCTTTCTCTTCATATACAAGTCAGTAAGTAAAAATACATGTGCACAAATGATTTCACCGAAATGGAAGGGGATTCCTTTACTACCTTTTAGTACGTTTGGGACTTACCTAGAAACCAGCTAGGTATAGTGTATAGCGGCTGTTCACCTTTACCGTTTCAATTTCTTCACCGTCAAAACCTTCATATATTTCACATGACATGTCAGAATGCTTGACAGTCACATTCTACGTGGGGACTTGTCAAATACAGCCGTTGAATTTGCTCAAGTGCATGTTATTAAGCTTGGAGTGTGAAACATGGGTATTTGAATATTTGCTTGATATATGTATAGCAACGTAGCATTGTTGTAGCGTTGCTGAACATGCCTAAATGTATCCCCTCTCTCTGAAACGTCTCTCCCTCTTCCTTTCACGCTGGTTCCCTCCTGAAACCTGAGCCAAATTACGCCTGATCCCTATGCCATCGTAGCC
Source organism: Rhynchosporium graminicola (assembly GCA_900074885.1). Lineage (NCBI taxonomy): Eukaryota > Fungi > Ascomycota > Leotiomycetes > Helotiales > Ploettnerulaceae > Rhynchosporium > Rhynchosporium graminicola. Next base: position 234,323 of record FJUW01000023.1, on the reverse strand, counting down.
ATTTGTCCTAGGAAGCCTCGAAGGAAAAGGTATTCATGTAAGTCGTAACGCCGTATAATGGTCCTCGTGAAAATTCTGTGTACGTCGCTCGCTTGTATGAGCTAGAAGTGAATGAATGTAATGCAAGCAGAGCCTGCGAGATATTTTCAGAAAAATCGGACGGGGTGGAGCCCCGCGGGAAATAGCCAGAAACCTCAAATCAAAATCTGACCCCACGTTTGGAAAGTCTGTCTGATGTCGTCTTCCATAAAAGACCTCTAAATGATACGGGGGAACCGAATCTTGAGCACTATGTGTTCCGAAGAGGGAACTGGTATCTTAGAAAGCAACGCGACGCCTATCGACCAGACCAGCCCAATTTCACCCCCGAGAGCTAATACGTGGTGGTATCGAAACAAGTACATGACCCGATTCTTCGGGATCGTTGGGTATAATATTATCGAAGCAAAAATAAGACGAATTCCTGTTTCGCAAGAAATAGTAATGAGAGTAGAAGTATTAAAACATTAGCCGAAGTTCGTATCCTTCGGTGTGCGTAACGTGTTGGGTTCCGCTGGTATTGTCGCTGTCCGCCGTAACGTCTGTAATCTCCCATTCGCGTTTGACTGAAGCGGCAATAGGAACCTCTGCTATCTCCATTGTGAGGACCTGCCCTTCTGCCATCTCGCGAATAACATCGTCGTCCACCTCGACCTCAAGGCCACGGTCAAGAATATGAAGAGTTCGCACGATCTTGGTAGCTTCTACATTCCATTTGGTAGCTATCATGTTGGTGAAGTCCTTGAGTGTGCGTTGCATGAGGTATATAGCGCGGTAATGTTCGGGCTTCTCCGGCTGGAGGGGATCGCGAAGAAGTGCGTAGAAGCATGCAACTGGCTTAATAGGTCGATCCACGGGTGGCTGGTAGCCAGCGTCTACGCCCATTGTCTCGACCCAGCCACTAGGATTTCCGGCTGCGTCCGTCCTGGCCACCTTGGTGAGTTCGTCCGTAGCATTGGCGAGCTGAGCCTTAGAGGCCTTTACTTCTGTCGGAGCGAGTGAATTGAAATCACTCCACAGACCGGGTGCAGCTGGCACTGTCGTTGCTGTGATGGCTTGAGACTGCAGTGACAGTGAACTCGGAGAAGGAGAAACGAGGGATGATGTGCCAGTAGTTGAGCTACGGTCACTCCTTCTCTGCTGCCATACTGCGCTACTTCTCGAGTCTACCTTTGTCAGATCTAAGGGCTCACCAGCCAGTGCGACTGGATGGAGATCCGGATCGTCTTGCTCGGCTCCTCGAAGGTAAAGTATGCTAACTGGCCTTGTGCTGGTGAACATGTCCTGCATGATCTGCAGCTTGTAGTGCAGATCCTCCTCGACCGGCATGCGGCCGCCGGCAGATGAGGTAGAAGACATGGACCATGTCCTCTTGTGCTTCTGAACCTTTCCGGGACGTTGACTTGGCTGCTGTGACTTGATGTTTGAGGGTCCAGTACGTTTCCGCTTACCGAAATCTTTCATACCAGTCTCCGCTTGCGAGATTTGCTGCTTGAGTTTATCGATTGTCTTCTTTACGTGTGCGACGTCATTCGAGAGTTTCCGTTCCGCACCGTGATCGCGGAAGAGCTTGACCTTGCAGAAAGCAACCTCAGAGTATTCAGAACCCGAGCCAGGAGATCCAGTCGAGATGGTTTCTGTCTTTGCACAGAGACGTACTGGGATGCCCTTGACTCCTTTGGAGTGGCTGAAATCGGTGGAAAGGAAGTTGAAACGAACAGCAATATTGCATTCTGTCGTTCCGTTCGCGCCTGGCGTCCAAATGACCGAAAATCCATCGAAGGAAGCGGTATCAATCTCCACTCGGGTCCTCTTATCATCATTCTCGGCAGGTTGATTCGCTTCAACGTACTCAACGGCTTGAAGCTTGCCACCACGTTGATGTGCTTCGTTGGTTCCTCGACCTTCCTTCCACAATTGCCAACATGTTCCAGGCCTTTGTCGTTGCTGCTCGTCCTCGAAGGAAATGCGGACGAACGTTCGATACTTAGCACCCTGGGGAAGGGGAAGATGCGGAGCCGAATCCACGATAGATATTGAGTAAGCTTGACCTTTGTTCAAGTATGTGATTGGAATCTCGTCGCTGCTCTTGATCATTGCCGTTGGGGCATTCAAGGTCACATGGAAGCGAAAATTCTCCGCAGAAGCAGGCATGACCGCAGGCACGTTGTAGTGAGCTGGCTGAAAACTCATCATGGGGGATCGATGATGAAAATTCGCTTCAATAGAACCCATGCGGCCCTCGTCGTCATCCAAAGGTGATCCGTCATGTTCCATAGTTTCGTATCCAGTATCCTGGTGAACAAACGATGATGGCGCATATGAAGTCTGATGATGCTGCTCGTGATTGTGCTGATGCTGCTGATGGTGTTGTTGCTGGGGTGCACCAAATGGGTTGTATGTGTGAAATTGTGGTGGCATTTGGTGACTGAAGGCGGACATATCCATCATCGTACTGGCATGCATGCCATCAGCGGAAGTGGGCAGGGAAAGTGGCGTTCCCAGGCCCATTCCCATACCCATTCCCGGAGTATGTAGGTCGCCTGCTTGGTTGTGATAGAAGGTATTATTTCCTCCTGGGGTGGGAGTGTAGTAGCCAGGCGGTTGATTCGCGAAGGCCGAGAATGCGAAAGAATTCGGATCTAGAAGAGATGGAGTAAAGCGCCATGGCTCATGCTGTGCTCTAGGTGTCGGATCGAGATCCTTGAGGTCTTCGTGTCCCAGACTGAGATGCCTATTGTGATCAGCGCACGACAAGTAAGTTTGCAAGCAGCAGTAGTGTGCGCTACACAAAGATCACTTGATCCGGTCGCGAGAAAAGGATCCCTCTAGTTTTGAAGGGAATGAGTCTTGCTTACTGAGTGTCATCTGGACCTGCAGTTGCTTCACCGTGGGAGTTGCTTCCCGACCCAGAACCGGGTATCGAGGTCGCGACTGACACCTCCGGGAAGCTCTGTCTAAAGTTTGCGATGAAAGCATCGCCCGGCTTTTGAGACGAGGTTCTATGAAGAGTTAGCCACTGATCGTTCGGAAAATACTAGGGCGCGCCTGAAGGGCCGGCCCTTCAGGCGCCAGCTTCACTAGGTCGGTGGCTTTGGCTTGCAGTGACTTACCGATTGCGAAACATCTGGAGATGAGGGAAGAGCGCTTATAGAGCTCCTCATCTATGTCCAAAGTCGAAAGTCGAGGCGGATAACTCTACAAGTAGTGAAGGGAGGAGTCGAGCAGTAGATTTGTAGCGTCGGTCTGGTGCATGGAACGCTTGGTGTTGAACAGATAGAGGCGAGTTAGGTTACTAGCAGTCGAAGGTTACTGAAGAAGAGTGAAGTAGTCGAGTAGCGTTGTAGTAGTAGCGAGCGTGAGTTGTGACACTTCAGTCTGTCAAGTGGGACGAGGGACGGGTGGTAGTGGAGGAGGCTGATGTTATATGAGTGAGACAGATAGAGATGAGAGACAGTGCAGTCAGTCAGTCAGTGTGTTGATCGAATGACGGCGAATTCCACTTTCCACTACGGACCGTTGGAGACGAGGACATGGGGGTCCATCACATATAAATAAAGTAAGATAAAAATGGAGATGGAAAAGAGGCGATCGAAGTTTTGAAAGGTGGATACTGATCTGATGTGATGTGGCTGCGAAAGAGAGGAGGGAGGTGGTAGTGGTGAGGAGGATCGAGGATTGTTTAGTAGGTAGGTAGGGTAGTAGGGTATAGTAGTATAGTATAGTACCGTACCGTACCGCACCCAGCTCGCTCGGGGCAAAAGACAGGCGCCTGGGCGCACACACACACGCACGGCTGTTGTTTGCTGGGATGAAGTGCTGGAGTTGCTGGAGTGCTATGCTATAGACCAGCCAGGGATTCCTTGTAGTGGCGCGCAGCGAGAGAGGGGAGCTCGAGACGATGCGGTAGGGATGGGATGGGATGGGATGGGAAATAGAGATTACGCATTCAGGAAGGGGAACGAAGATATTGAGTTTGGGTTTGGGTTTGGGCGATAAAGGGTCCTCTGAGAAGTGGAGTCGCTAGGTACCTAGTACCTAGTACCTAGTACCTACTCCTTAGTGGAGCCACTTGACATGCTGGGATGAGAGGACGAGAGGACGAGAGGATGAGAGACCAGGCTGGCAGACGAATTGAGAGCGGAGCAGCTAGGGTAAGGTAGGTAGACTAGGCCCAGCCAGGCTGCACTTCGGGAAAACTCGAGCTACGCTGGAGGAAGGAGTCCACCGCAGTGTTACTTTTTTTTTTTTTTTAGCTCGCTCAGGTGGGTCCTCCACAGACAGGCACGGCGTGGCGTAATGGATCCCGCGAGTAGTATAGGTAAGATAGATAGATAGATAGATTAGCTAGCTGTTAGGTAGGTAGGTAGGTAGGTAGGTAGGTAGGCAGCCAGCCAGCCAGCCAGCCAGCCAGTCACCGACAGCAGGGCAGAAGAAAGGTTTCGATCAACATCAAAATTGGATCGATTGGGAACTAACTATATTGCTGCTGGTCGAGGTAGATCTGGAGATCGTGGATGAGGCGAGTAAGGTGAGGTGAGGTGAGGTGCGGTGCGGTGCAGTATGGTACGATGAAGGGGGTGACTCGGTTGATGCGACTGACGCGACTGATTGACAGCGTGACTGACATCGAGTTGGATGGGATGGTTGGACGGATGATGGAGGAAAGCGTAGCGTCTACCTGGTTAGTCTGACTTAAAGCAGCGCCGCTGTCGGGCTGGGCTGGGCAGGGAAGAGAGACCCCTGAAAACTGAGCCACACCACCACACCCACCTCTCACTGACTCCACTCGGGTGAGCCACTCGAGCCACTCAACTAACTCACCCATTGATCTTGAAGCAGAGACTGGACTGCTGCCAAGCAGATCAAGCAGCAGCAGCAGCAGCAGTAGCAGCAGCAGCAGCAGCACAGGGGTGTTGGAAAGCACGGAAGCGAGAGATGGGGCTGTGCAAGCATGCCAGCAGGAAAGAGTGGCTGGTGACTCCTCCAACTTGGGTGATAGGCTGGCTCGCTGGGGCTCATGAAAGAAGGAAGAAGGAAATGGAGACGGGATCGCGGAGGACAACCTAAGCGTCCCATTACAGTAATTCGTAGAAGCGAAGCGAAGCGAAAGCGAAAGCGATCAAGGGGGAGATTACCTAGAAAGGGGATGGATGGATGGATGGATGGATGGATGGATGCATTAGAATGAATGAATGTTTTTGGGAGGATGCGATCATCATGGGCGTGGGCGTGGGCGTGGGCGTGCGACGGCAAAGCCCGAGAGAGGAAGAGACAGCGCGCTCGATCTAGAGGAACGAAAAGAGCATGAACATCGAAAGTAAGATCCTACCTAGGTACCTTACACTCCGTCTATTTCAGAGACGAGAGCACCTATCATGCATGACAGACGGGACGCCAGCGACAATTATGGAGAATCTTCGTAGAGAGCGGGATGGAAGGGAAGGGATGGAAGACAGACAGATGGATAGATACTCTTACTCTTACTCTTACTCTTACTCTTACTCTTACTCTTACTCTGAATCCGCATCAAGCCATGCCGGCCGCGTTCCTATTGAGGTACCTAGCTATAGCTCACCACTCCCATCCCCCGTACCTACCTACCTGCCTGCGTATAGGTAGGTACGTACTTTGGGTACAGTAGCAGCCGCGTCACGGCTTGATACCTGAGTCCTGCCTGGCACAACGCGTTTCGTTTCAATAATCTACGGGTAGGGCCAGTTCAACATCTCTCATTCACCGTTGAACTTCTTGATTCCTCTCTCTCCCCCTCCTTCCTTTTCGCCTTATCTTTCTTTCGTGCAGTGGCTTGATACTCCATTAGCTTTACAGGGACTTTATCTAATTACCTTTCGGAGCCCCCTCCCCCTCGTTGCCTGACTGTACAGCACGAACTTCCGCACCTCGTGTAGCTGGTCCGAGGCGGCAATGCGGGGAGAGCTCCCCGCTCGAAAAAGGTTATCATTACTACTGACACCACGAGAATCCGAAAGCTAAATGCCAGTCCGCATCGCCCATTGGCCAGCCCTAGAGGGGATATTTGATTTAGAGTTCAACTTAGATATCCCATTTGCGGTTCCTGCACCCTCCCCATAATCCAGTTCCCCTCTCAGGAGGTTTCGTTCTCTGCTCCCCCTCGTCCTCTACCATCCAGTCCAGGCCCGGCGATAATCCCTTAATCCCTCCCAGCATCAAACACCACCGCCCTCGTCCCTATATGCCTGTCATTTCCGCATGTCCGCCGTGTGACATTAAAACCTTATGGGTGGACTCGAAGCTGGTCTGGTCAGTGGTCCCAAGCTCTGCTCGCCTAATCTGCTTCCCGTGTGCGCTAACTCAACTTCTGAACTGACTGCACTGCAACTGCTCTACCACCCAGGAACCCCTCTCATCACGTATCCTGTTGCACGAGTATCTGTGGGAGGGACAACGTCCCAAGGGTTTGGCAGCGTTATTTGCTTTGTGCTTTCCGCCCCTGATCAGCTTGCATGCATCCGAAATAATGCGCTCAATGATCTCTTCTCATCTCATCCACACGCACCCTGAGGTAGTAGAAAAGATTAAATTGGCTGGACCTTCTGATCTTCAGAGCACAGCCACAGTATCAACGTAAGCCACCCCCAAAGAACAACGTTCGCTCGGTTCGATGGTTGTGGCTCACGGCGATCGTGACAGCCAAAAAAGGCACTAGCCACAGCGATCGAGCAAGATTAGTCAGGGTCGAGCGAGGAAGCGAGAGGGAAACCAACGGTCTTTCCACATCTGTGAAGGAAGGCTCATGCTAGCTTGAGCGCTACACTTACCACGATCAATAGCACAGATGCTTCGGAAATGAGGCGCCAATATTGACCGAAGCCATTCGCCTGGGAGCTACTAGCCCATTGCAGAAATGGTCTTTCTCGACATCTCACTTGCTGAACGGTCTTCACAAAGGGTCCATAATCCCTGGATCAAATCTCCTTGAGCTCCAGGATTACCCAGCAAGTACCATCCATTTGTTCGGAGAAAATGCTGAATCCTTCCTAAATCATGAGCCAAGCGCAGAGCGGAGGCGGATATCAAGCATGATCATTTGCATAAGCTCCTCTTCTCGATAAGGAAATTTCTCGAATCAAAATTTCCCCTTACAGCTTCCGAACTGGGGTTTCTTTCATGCCATGTTTGCGGTAGAACAAACGAATTGCTTGGTGGACACCTGGACGAGATGTCATCCTCGGCGGCCAGGAAATTTGGGAGTTTATGCTTCTTTGCTCCCTGTATTCGCGCTAGAATGTTTAGGATGCCGGCAAAATGATAAGGGTTGACTTCTGCCGGCGCATCTTCCGGCCAGCCTTTGTTTCGTGTTTCGTCCATGCTTCGCGCAGAATTGGTATCGGTACATCTTGGTCTCTAGGACTAGCGTACCGTCCAGGAAGGATGATGCATGACAGTGACAGAATCTCGCACTCGCTGTCACATCATCTGATGCCTCTGTTTGCCGATCATATCATCGTTGGGCCGAGATGTCTCTGTGTTCTGATACCGAGACGTGCATGCGGTCGATCCCATAGAATGCCGCGTGTGCCAGCTGTTGGTCTTCGGTTGACGCTTTAAGGGAAGTCTGCTTTTGGGCCAAACGTTCTCCAAGCACTGCCAAGATCTCCTAATCTCCACCAGCCACAAGACGGGAAGCTTAGCCACAGGTGCTCTAGATCCAAGGCTTCGTGAACGAACGAAACCAATCTGACCCCATAACCGTTCCGCAACTCTATCGTCAGTCTGAGGAGGGCCACGCGGCATCTGTAACCAGGTGAAGTTTCCGTCGATCAGGAACGCTGTGCTTGGCCTGGCTCGACGGAATCTGCAGGGCGTTGGTCTGGTGCGATACAAAAGTGGAATATACTGTCACACTTGACGATGTTGCATTTTTCTACAACTGTGGCTGTGCAAGCTACGACCTCTCGCTTCGGGCTTCATCGAGATTATAAATCCCATTACGAGTATGCCTCAGCAGAAACCACAATTTTTCAGTGAGAAATCCGCCGTTCCATTCGCTACGCGCCACGGGACAATGAATCATTATTGACGACGAGTCGCATTCGACAAGCTCTAGCCTCTGGTTTTCAGCTGACAATTTGAACTATCTTGAAGTGGTCACTATCAACAGTCAAGCCACACCGCCATCACTTCTGCAGAAATCCTTTTTTTTTCCCGTCCCGTTGATCATTTCCCAAATGACAACTAGATGTGGCGTCGATACGTGGCTGGTCGGTGAAACTTGGGTCGACGGGTCTAGTTCAATCACTGGGCTGCTTTATTTCCAGTATAGACAAATCACAGTCTACAAGAACGTGCACACTCCCGAGGTTTGCACTTCGGTTCCATCTTGTCGGTGACATGGACATTTCCTTTCCACAACATCCTTCGTCAGAGACTCCGAGGTTTCGGTTAGAAACCTCTGAGCTTGATCCCCTCCTGGGTGGTTGAAAATGCCCATTTCCATAACAGCCCCTCAGCCACAGCACAATCCGTTAGCGGGGCACTTCGGCAGCGACCTTCCTCTCCTTCCTCAAATCTCAAACTCAGACCCCCATCAAGATTATCAATATCATTATAAGCATTATCGCAATCACTTTTAGCCGAATTCTGTCAAGGACAATCCCAGATTCTTTATGCAACAGATGTCACCGCTTTTGTGCGTCTTTTGTTTACCTTAATTACTCTTTTGCCATGGTTGGAGGATGCAGCGTCACGACTCGTTGACCGTGGAGGAAGACCTGCATTAGGACGGATGGCTGGTGAGCAGGTGACCGACTAGACAGCACAACGATATGCACGCAGGCACGCAAGCAAATCGTCAGCTGCATGATCAAAGGACTTGTAGACTCGGAGCTCTCAAGATGCGAGTGAGTTGAAGTATGGGGATGATGGAAAAGCTACGCACATCTGCGACGTGGGTGAGAGATAATCAACCCCTCGATGCGATTCCTCTTGTTTGCTTGAATTGTGCCCTGACTGACGCAAGAGTGCATCTCAGAAGCATCGCATCTGAGATGGCTCTGAGAGGCCCATGAGAATAGTTCTCTCCTACTCTTTGCGCGCTCGACAGGGGCCTATAGCAGAATGTCACAGACGCATGCCACCGGCGTCATTTACCTGTTGCTTTTTTTGTTTCTGCGATTTACAGGAGGTGTTTCGAGCTGTGGCTTCATTTTGAAAATTGATTGGTACCCTCCCTCCCTATTGGTACCTTGAGGCCGTGAAAAGAATCTCGGATGCAATATCTCGAGCGGGCATTCTGGCCTTCCCAATCTTCAAGTACCGTGGTACTGTCTTACCGCACCCTGTTTGCCCTGCTACAAATACCACTCACTGTACCATGGCCTGCAGATGCACGAATTCGAGAGCCGGACCTGCAGAGTACACCCTGAAAAAGGGCAGTCAATCTGCCATCTGGAGGACAGACTAGCAGTGCATACATAGCCTGAAACATTCAGAAACAACACTTCGTATGCCTGAGATTGTGGTACTATGAGGGTCCCCATTACTTCGTTTTACAGGAGCCTCGCCTGATCGCCAAGTGGTTCGATGTTCGATGAAGCTCCAGACCTCGAAGTATGGGGAAGCTCAAGCCTCAAGCTCAGCTCATCTTGTCTCCTCAAACTCTAAGAGCCACAATTACCTCCGCGCGGATACAATTTATTGATTGATATCTGCTATCGTTCTTCGATTCCGTTTCCAGATTTCATGACTCTCAGTATATCTTTAAAAATAAACCAATAAAAAAAATCACAGCAGCCCACCCCTTGCCCTCGTTACTTGCAGCGTATTTCTCGTCCGGCGCTGTTTCCGCCGTGCTGAGCTGTGCGGACAGCAGATTCCAGCCACAGGCCGCTCTATGGAGTACCTAGGTGGCATCCACCCAATCCTTGACAGGGGTAGCTCAAACATCCGAGTCTCAATTGGCGCCGAAGCCATGCACAAAAATGCTCGCATACGTCATTATCATGCTATCTCGGCTCGCTTTGCCCTTTATGCCCGTCAGGGAACCATCTCCGGTTCTGCCCTTTCCCTCTAATGTCGTTGGTCGACGAGGCTCAAGCTAGTCGGCCGCTGTCAGGCCCAGTTAGGTATCTGTCACGTTCCGTGCTACTTCGTATGTTCTACTTTGTAAAGCTTACACAACTCTTGCCACGATCACGAGAGAGTTTTGACGAATAAAGTAAAAGATGACATGTCTACTTCGTTATCGACTATTTCTCCAGAAAGAAAAAAGTATAATACACAGCCCCACCTCTGCTTCCGCTGACTATTGGAATTCTAAATCCTGAGGCCCGGACCATGTGCTTCTTATTATATCTGCGAGACCCCTAGATCTGCACCGAAACTCAATTGAGAACCGATCTTCCGAGGAGAGGAGAAATGGCTCAAAACTACAAAGTATATTCGTCGGGGCCGGCCAACTACGTCATTGTAGCGACTGTAAGGTTTTTCGCAGTAATATATTCATCGATGTCATATCATGAGGGGTCCCTGTCGCCAAGTTCCTTACATAGTAGAAGTATGCGTATCCATCGAGTGGAAGGCAGTGATTCCTCATTTGTTCTGCGCTAGAAGTGGAACGTTGCTGGAAGCTCTGGTCTGCCGTTCTTTCCGAGTGGACGATGCCCTATCCATACTACCCAGCTAGGATAATCGTCGGTTCCCATGAACCTCGTCCAGCTCAACATCGAAGTTCACGGCAATTTCCTCCATCTTCCGGCTCCCAAGATAGGACCACCCACCTGCCGGAGGGCGGACGAAACACGGCACGAACGTCGAATCTCCTCCTCTTTCCCCAGGGTACGTATGTAAAGCTAAATTCAAATTCACGCCTCGACTCTCAATACATACTTGAAAATAAGACACACGACTAGCAGCACCGCTACTGAGCGTATAAAGCATATTCTCTCCGCAAAGCATATTACACTGCAAGGTAAGAAGGCCCGTTCACCCCATTCGTCGCAACTCTACCGTATACAGGAATGAAGCCGAGATGGCAATAGGGTTATATGCCGTTTCGAGCCACGCTTTTCGCTATAACAGCATGATGGGGGTCAAGCCCCGACAGTCTGATAGAGGTGTGCCCGACGACTCGGAAAACGGGTGGGTCATAGCACCAGTATTCTCCGATGGAGGTTTCCTCGAGTATCGGTGGTCTTGCTTCGTTTGGTGATATGAATGAAGAGTCAATGGTGTTTCCCTGTCTATATGTCAATTATTGGTGTTGGCTTTTCTTGATGGGATTCTACGGATTGTTATGTTTCTTCGTCCGTGATTGGGATGGTTGGCATCTGCTCGCTGTGTGCTCGTGTCACTAGGCGGATGGAGAATTGGAGATTTTTATTTGTTTTGCTTCGAGATTGATAGCTTTTCAACGACGATTATTTCGGAAAACTCCATCTTGACGCGACGCTGACTAGACAGATAGGAATGGTCACGACTCCGAACATGTCAGGGGAAATGTTAGAGGTATATCCTATAAACCCAACAGATCACTTATTCGATTGAGTTACTCTCAAGAATCAACCGTGCTTGGCATTACCACATTCGCGCGACCCCTGCCGTGTGAAATGCAGCAGCGTAGGGATGGTGTGTACCTAGCTTTTGTGAATCGAAGTAGCGGTATTACAGTAATTTGCGTAAGACACTCAAGAAGAGCTTCAAGCTGGCTGTCGAAGTCCTCTGCCCATCTCTTTCGGTACTGAAATGGTAACCCAAGGCGCTGTGGTCATTTGACCAGCGGTTCGAAACAGAGAGCTCAGTCCCGTGGTGCATTGATTCGCTAAAACGACTTCGGGGGAGCTTCATGATTCGAGTCATTTGATGGTATCAGGAACGATGAACGGCGTCTTCAGACCACAGTTTAAAATCAGATTAAGACACCTCAAGCTACAGACTACAGCACTTGATATCATGCAAATTCTCTCTGTTCTTTCTTGATAAGTTTCGAGTTATTCCTTGAATTCGCTTCTCGTTTGCGCGGCTGTTTGGCTCTTTTGGTGACAAGAGTCGCTAAACGGGCCGCTATCTCCCTCCCTTATCGCAACGCAAGCGCCTCTCAAAACGTCACCAGGCCTTAGACTTCGAGAATCGAGAAACACCAATACATTCCCCACTACTTCGACGACCACATCTCGACATTTGCGTCCAAATACTGCATACACTCTCAGTCCTTAAATCATATTTTATATTATAATGGCTTCGGCATCTTCAGGTTCCTACGAGCCATCCCCCTCTTCGACCGCCCCGTCCTCCTCTTCCGACACACCTGCACATAATGCCTTGGCCACGGCAGAGAAGCCCCCTGACGATAGTTCGAAGCTGCGCATGTTCATGGGTATATTGAGAAAGTAAGATCAAAACTCAAGAGGGGGCTTGCTTTCCTTCGCCGTTATAGCCCGGGCCGGGCTTCCTGTCAAATTTGCTCGTTAGTGTGTTGTCAACACATTCCGAGGCTTCGGAGCTGGCTCCGTATACAATGAAGGGGCTCTGCTAATGTAACGTCTTGTCTACAGATTCATTGGAGTCGCAGATATTGCCTCGGTGCGCTTCTCATTGCCAGCCCAACTACTAGAGCCGACGCCCAATCTCGAGTATTGGAACTACCTCGACCAGCCGAATACTTTTGTGGCCATTGGAGATTCCGAAGATGCCTTCGATAGGATGCTGGAGGTACTGCGCTTTTGGTTTACCAAAGACTTGAAATATGTCAAGGGAAAACCATGCAAGCCATACAATTCGACGCTGGGCGAATTCTTTCGAGTAGGTTTGAATATATTGCTAGAAACGGGGCTGGGTTGCTGATCAGGGCGTAGTGTAACTGGGAAGTCCAGGATACTGCTCCAGCCATCACAGCAAGTAAAATGCAGTCCGCGGCCGGGAGTGCAGCATCCTCTATCAAATCGAAAAAGGCAGCCACAATCTCGCCGAACCTTTCCTTACCTACCGATGCAACAGCTGTAGAAAAGAGCGGTCGTGTTGTCAAGGTCTCGTACCTTACAGAACAGACATCACACCACCCTCCCGTTTCAGCCTTCTTCGTAGACTGTCCCGAGAAAGGCCTCACAGCTCGAGGATTCGATCAGATCTCCGCAAAGTTCACAGGCACAAGCATAAAAGTCACTCCTGGAGAGCACAACTTGGGCATATTCATCACTCTATCGAAGCGAGATAACGAGCAATATCAGCTTACGCATCCTGCTGCTCACCTGGGTGGCTTGCTGCGAGGAAGTCTAAGTGTGACTGCTGGTGATTCATGTTTTATCACTTGTCCACAGACGAAGATAAAGACGATTCTACACTATACGGAAGAAGGCTGGCTCGGGAAGACTCAGAATAAGGTCGAGGGTGTTGTATTCCGCTACGATCCTGATAACGACAAAAAAATGAGAATAAAAGATGTATCGGACAAAGATATCCTCGCCCGGATATCGGGGAACTGGAAAGAAAGGATTTACTTCTCCCTCGGAGCGAAGGGGGTATGCTTCTTTTTTTCATTTCTGTTACCCCTGGCCCCATATCCTTGAGAAAGGATTTCGTGTATAGCAATGGACTAATTGGCATTCAGGACGCACAAACCCTCCTGATAGACCTCGCCCCCCTATCCGTAGCACCCAAAGTTCTTCCCCCAACTACAGCCCAACTCCCCAACGAATCCCTCCGCTTCTGGTCCTCGGTAACCGAAGCCATCACTGCGCGCCAATATTCGCGCGCTACAGTTCTCAAGACAGAAATTGAAGAGCGACAGCGAGAAAAAGCCAAAGCGAGAGAAGAAGCAGGGAAGGTGTGGACGCCGAGGTTCTTCGTTGGTGCTACCACGCCCCTTGGGAAGCCGGAATTGACGGATGAGGGGAGAGAAGTGCTGAAGGCATTGCAGGAGGATAGGTGGGAGTTAAATGAGAGTAATATCACTGGTGCTTAGGCAAGCTTAGATCTGCTGGGTGTAGACCGATGTAGAGAGAGGAAGAGACCGAGAAAGAGTATCACGGGCTCTGAGATCTCAGGAGGGTGGTTTAGACGACGCGCTTTGTAGGCATGCATGTGTGTGATGAGGACAGAAAGTGGATTTGGAGTACATACTTGGATATCAATATGCTAACCTCACTTCGCAAGACTTGATTTTGCTTACCCTCGCTGTTCATCACTGGCGGAGCCGTGTCGGGTCGGTCATTTAGAGATCTCTTTTGGAGGGAAGTGTACAATTGTAAGGCTCGTTAGAGAGGTAGCGAGGCGTAGAACCCTTCCATTGAGAGGAGCATTTTCGGTGGCAGGCATTGCGGTACCTGGGTTTGCGGGTTTTCGAATCTAGGCCCTACTCATATCCCGTTGGGCACATCTGCTTGCTTGCTTTACTCGCTTTGTCATCCTAAATTTCACGCGTGGCTTTCTGAGCAGCATACATACATACATACGTACCAATATCCGTGTCTCTTCTCTGTTCGATCCCGTATCGGGAAACAAGATGGTCATTCCGCAACGTTCTTGTGGAAGAAGTAGAGTAGCAAGAGTGGGGAAAAGCGGTATGGTATGGTTTGCATTCAGTCCGTCGGTCAGTCGGTCGGCCTCGTGATGGGAGTTAGCTAAGTAGGGGTTCTTGGCTTTGAGACTTTTCTATTCCTCTCGGTAGAGAGAGGGAGGGGAGGAGAGAAGAGAAGAGAGCTTTGGGCAGTGTTTAGCTTTCAGAGCGTAGAGCGTCTTGGTTTCGAGGATCGCGGGCTGTGTGGATGGAGGATTTGTGTGTGTGTATATGTGTGTATATGTGTATTATAAGTTGTTTTTGTTTTTGTTTTTTGTTTTTGTTTGTTATGCGAGTGTTGGCTGGGTTTTTGGGTGGAGGATGGAGCTGTGTGGGTGGATTGTTGATGGGCGCCGTTGTGTTGTGAGGGGAGGTGAGGGGAGGTGGGGGGATAGGATGGGATGGGATTGGGATTAGAGAGATATGGGTTATGCCTTTTCCTAGTTCTTGGAATCCGAGGTGCAGGAGTTTAGAGAGTTTAGGATATTGGGGAGGAGATGGGAATTTTTTCAGATTAACGTAGAGTTTAAGGCCTTTTTGTGTGGTGTTGATCTAAAGTAATGGATGGCTGGTGAGTGAGTAGTACCCGCTGCCGTGAAGGTTTTGGGATAGGAGGATCGATTATTATGAGAGTCTGCTATTTAGTGTCCTAGGTCAGTGGAACTAACTACCTATTAACTTTGACAAGCTGTGGTGATTATCTCATAACCCTCTTTCAAGCACATAAATTTTCACTCACTGCAAGACATATTAAGTTGCCTGTCAATACCGGTTAAAAGTTAAGTGGCCGTTTCTTTTACGCTGAACAGCAGTTCAATCTCGTGTGTTTGAATCCTTTCTTGACTAGAATTGATATCGAGGGCTTTTCGTGATGTTACTGTACTAGCTATAATAAGTGAAGTTCTGAAGTTGTCTTATTCACTTCATTGGTATTTATCGCACCGCGTTCCTGTAGACTCAGTTGGCCACTTTTTTGTAAGATCAACGGATCGCTTTGATTTATTGACATGAATGTAAATTAAGTAAGGCACGACGAGTATCTAGGAGTCGCAGTTGTTACGCTGTAGTATAGAACTCAATGCGCACAGTTATTGAATACGTAGAGTTTAGAAAGCTGCGGTTGAGTGATCAGACAGGTCTGTAGGTCTAGCTTGAAATCAGAGCTCGCTTCGTTGTTTGCCAAGACTTGTCGGTACTGTTGGTCTTATTTTCCTACTAGCTAGAAGCGCGACATGACTTGACTTTCTTTTCCTTGAAAGATCTGGGAACGCGTAGTCTATGTAGCTTCTTGACATCTTAAACTTCGAAATATTGATTCGGAACGAAGTCTTTCTGCGATCTTCTGTGCTCTCACGACGATTTTCTCCACTCTACCAGCCTCGATAGTCGAAGATTACAAATCGACACCCATATCTTATGCCACTACTCGAAAATACGAAGTTTGATTATTCAGTCATCAATATGTCCTCGAATGATCAACCAGCTACTGGATCTTACAGGGATGTTGTCGAATACGACATTGCGAGCCCGAACGCCCAAGCCCTGAGAATCAGACACTCATCGACCACCGACAGTCTGGAAAGCATTCACCATACTCATGACTGCATTGAGTTTCACTCTTTCCTCGAGCTTCCATACGATTTAAGAATTATTATCTACCAATATGCTATTTCTGAACCTCGGGGACAGGGGCTACTGGCACGTGGTAGTTGTGAGAACTGGTGGGAAAGAAGTGGACAAGGGGGCCCGGAATACTGTACTTTGGATCGACCCATCAGAAACAATTGCTATACGTGTGTCGAGAAGCCCGAGACGAAGGTTTACAGAACCGTCACTCGATGCTGATTCACACAAAATTTGGAGGATCAATTGCCCGTCTCAATGCCGCTTACGACATCCTCTCGTGATAAAGCAGGACAACGACCATGAACTGATATACTTGTGTCTTGAGTAAATGGACTGGGCCTTGATTTTGCGGCCCGTTGGCTTGTCTGGATTGGAAGAAAGACCGCCGCTCGTGCCTAGATTTGCTTGCTACTACCTTGTGAGCGAGACAGTACTGAAAAATATCATTTATTACATGTGATATTCGATGGGCCACTTCGAGGCTCTGAAGACTGAAGAGGTCATTTTCATGGTTGGTAGCGAAGATACCTACAAGAACCCGGATATCGCATTCAGAAAGCCATCCAGATCGCCCGTGAAGCCACTCTCGGAGGAGTATAACGAGGACAGAAAGCGAGAATCAGGGTTGCCATGGACGTCTCCAGATTTGTTATGGGAGCAGTTGCAGAATCAAATGCTCAGCAGAATTCAGCGAGTCCGATACTTCAACGCTAAGGCTGTAAAGAAGTATCCGAAGGCATGTACTTAGAGCCCCGAATGCCGACTCCTTTAACATCATGCTGACGAATTGACATCGAAACAAGTGGTAACGGTCGTGGAATCCCGACACGGATGACTACTCAACCGTCAGATCCAAAAAAAAATTAGACGGTGAAGAAGGTCACCTTTATGGAAGTGGTTGTAGCTTGATCCTGACTTTGTTTAATGTAATGGATATTCTTTTGCACTTGAATGTAGGATATGGTTTTTGGCAGCGAATTGGGGCGGATACAAATTTTCGCAATTTCTGGTGTCTGCTTGTTGCTGTACAGAGCTTTGATAATATCTCGTACAAAAGGGCCTCATTCATCTCGAGCATTTCCGATGCGATTGGTCGATATGTCGCTATTCGGACATTTTATTCAGCGCTGATGTGGTGGATGACTTGAGTTTGGTATGCTGGGACACGAGTCTGAATTTTAGAAGCACTGGCGGGACAAATCCTCGCGATATAAATAACGATGTGGAGGCAGGTACTAGGCCTTGAAAAGTGGTGAATTTAGATTGGAGCTCGCGAAAGCCATAGTTATGCTGCTCGCATTTTGACGACAGCAGGTAGTTTCATCTCGTGAAACTAAGCTATTTTCGCTTTGCCTTCCCAATCACGATACGCATGCAGAATTACCGTCTTCCTGTACCTGCCCAAGGTACTTTATCAGGACTCCTGCGCTTCATGTGACGGGCTGGGATGGCTGTTCAACTAATTTGACTGTAGGACATAACATAAGGAAACGAGCTATTTCTTAATTTATCCTATTACTAGACGTATGAATGGTATATTGTACGAGTTATTCTTCCTGTCATAGTGAGGCTCCAATTTAGAGGGAAGCAAAGTTCGGCTCCAGTGAAGGATAAGCACGGTTTTTAACTTGAAAAAGTGAGTTAGCTGATTTGATATTCTAAAATGATCTTATGTGATTGATTTAAGTATTGTTTAAGATGGCAAGAATCTCGAAATGTTATACAGAGAAAAAATCGGAGTCAGGAAAGTATCAGAGGACTTTTTCAAGGAGAGGCTTCAAGGCAGCAACAGAATAACGTGAAGTTGGTAAATTGCAACAAGAATTCACGAAAAATACCATCAGGTAACGAAAAATAAAGAGAAGATTTCATCGAGAATCATTAGCAGTCCGGCAAGCGTTTCATGATCTTGACTTAGAGAAAAATATTACGAATTTGTCCAGCCTCGTTTCTCAAGTTTGTAGGCCTCCTGCCGCTCTGCTGTATCTGCCTGCCGTCCACTTTCTCATTCTTTTTCGAACCAAACCATCACCAAGAAAGACAAATTGGACACTAAACATATCGTCGACATGATAATGCTGGTATTCTTCAAACCGCCGGCACTCAACCACGGCTGAATAACAAATGTGAAGCCCATCCCAAACATATTCCTCACAAACAGCATCAATACCAACGCCTCGGAGGCAACCAGAGAGTAACAATCTACAGCGTACGTGATTGCAATCGCTCCCCCAGAACCAATCCCGAAAGCGATACAAGCCGTGCCAAAGCCAGCCGATAGTATCCAATGCATTTCATAGAAGGAACCAAGCCCGTACATCAGAAGTCCACCAGAATTCATGATGCATGGAAGCAGCATTGTCCACAAGCGCATTTCTGGTTCTGCGATTCCTCCATTTCGACGAGCAAGGTATAACAGGCATTTATCGGAGACCTTTCCACCCCACAACATTCCTAGTGTACCACCGATAAACGCGGCGAAATTGATGTTTCCGACATCGATGATGGAGAAATTGTATGGAGATGAAGAAAAGATCTCGCTTTGTGTAGTGGCAAGGAGAGAGAGCCACATCACTTGAACGCCATATACGACACCAGCCCACATGACAACTGGATATGTGATCAAGGCGAAGGGGCGAAGAGCAATAACTATCCAGGATCTTGGGTCATTTTGGGAGGTCTGAAATAGGCTGATTAGTTGCAGATATGTTCTTATTGGCGGTATTGGCATTTCGTGTTCGTCATCTATGATTGTAGTTTCAGCTTGCTTGTGCTGACCTGCTTCGACTTCTTTGATTCTCACATGCGAGGAAGCTGGCATTTCGCCAACCTCAACGGATGTAATAGGCCGGCGATATGTTGATTCTTCCATGGTGAACAGCTCTGCAGTTTTTCCACATCAGCTACCATCTCTTGCCAAATGACTTCCAAATTTGCCCGCGCTAGTTTTTATCGATGTCGTGAAATGGAATCAGGTACTTACGAAGGACAAGCAGAACAAACAAAAATATGACGAGGTACCAATAGCACCACCGCCATGTCTGAGATTCCGCCACGTAGCCAGCTGCTGCCGGTCCCAAGTACGATCCAGCGTAGATCGTGAAGAGAAGCAAGCTCAAGCGAGTGCCTCTCTCATGCGCGAAAAATATGTCCATGGTTGAGATCTCGACCAAAGAATCGACAGGAGCAGCACCGATACCTGTTAGAATGTTGACGCCGTAAAAGAGGCCAATCGATTTTGATAAACCGCCCATGACACATCCAACCAGATTGAAGATAGTGGCCATCAAATACACTGGTCGACGCCCGATTTTCATCGCCGTTGGTTGCAGAAAGACGCATCCAAGTCCCAGAAATAGCCAGCATAAAGCTGAAGCTACGTTCAATTGGAATTAGGAGGTGTTGTAATCGATGGTCAACTGGGTCCAAACAGGACCGACCCAATTGACGGAGACAGCAGCGATGAATCCCCACCACCATAGAAGCCAGTAATGATATTCCTTTTGCCATCTACTCCAATTCAGAGGGTCATGGGGATCGCGTGATGGCTATGGTACGAGGACGATATCGGACATGTTGCCTTCCATATGCTTGACGTTCATCGTGTAAAGCACTTCTCACCAAGTTAGCACCTGAAATGTTAACCACCGATTCAGCACCCACAGTCTATAATTTTGATCGTCCCCGGGACCATCTCAACATCTTCGACCGTACCATGCTGAATCTGAGACGACATCTTTGATCTGCCCGAATGACTGTGACCGATTTTAACGGCGAAGATGGACAAATTGTCAAAATTGAATCTTGGAACTTCAGCTGCGGAGATAATATAGGTAAAGAGGAAAATGATTTAAGTGTGGCTTGCACTCTCCGTGAATTTCACTGACTGATAAGAAACATATCAAAGATGGGAACATCAGGTCCCAAGAAGCTCATGTAACCTTGCCTTATCTATCGTTGTGCTCTGTGAAACACCTGCCGTTACCTCACCACCTTGCCTACCGATCTACTATCATACTGCAGCTGGCTGCGGGGAATGGCCAAGATATACCTCAAATTGAAGGTACTCGCGGGCGACTTCTCCTTTCGCTCTAGGCGCAGAGCGAGGGGTTTTCACGCCTGAACACTCCCACCTGTCCAGACTCTGCCCTCTGCGAGGCACGTAGCTTAAAAGCCAATGTTCATCCCACGGTCTGCCTAGCTAAATGCAGAATGCGAAGAGTGGGATGTGACAATTATCGGACGAGTATACAGCCCAGGGCAGACGAGCATAGTACGTGCACAGCCCAATAAGCAGGCGTAAGCGAGCCGCGAGTTCGGGGGTGTATTGATTTTGTAGCGAAATATATATTCAAGTGATCGGAAGTTTGCCCAGGCGAATCCATAAACTACTCAAGCCATTCTTCAGTGTTACTCTTTCAATACACTTGCCGATTCTCATGTAAGAATTCTCATATTAACATCTCGTCTTGGAAAGATGCAAACAGGGACTATATATCGATTCCGAGAAGGACTTGCTATACATTAAAAAAGATATCCTCCAATTGTGACTTAGAGAATTGCCATTTCATTATACTAATTTAGATGACTGCTCATTTCAATGCTGGGAGAGAAGAGCCATTCGGGAACTTCTGCAAAGATC
This sequence comes from Rhynchosporium graminicola, assembly GCA_900074885.1. Lineage (NCBI taxonomy): Eukaryota > Fungi > Ascomycota > Leotiomycetes > Helotiales > Ploettnerulaceae > Rhynchosporium > Rhynchosporium graminicola. The sequence continues at coordinate 213,480 of FJUW01000023.1, read as the reverse complement.
TCAAGCACGACATTCGACAAGTCAAGGACCAAGCAATTCCGGATATTGGATTTTCGGACGAGAATTGGGCGTAGGGGCACGGTTGCAGCATTTGTTTGGCAAAATTTCAGGCTCAATAATTCCCTAAAAATCAAAAGTTTTTCACCTATAATCCACATTCCTGCTGGGGTGTTGGCAAGATGAAAGTCTTCACTCGAGGAATATTGACTACAAGTGCGAGAGGCTCCATAATAATACGATAGAGGTTCTTCAAGTCCTCCGCCATCTTCACAAGACATGTTGTAGTACTCTGTCAGAAGTATAAGCTAGCGCTATTTAAGCGATATCAACAGCTACTAGAAAAGTAACACTTGACAACCACTCCATAACTAATATTTACAATTATAAAACAAGTAAGTTAAATTAATTACAAGGAGGGCTCTTAATGAAAACTTAGTATTCGGCTGAATTTTCTGACTTAATAATACTTTATATACTACCCTTCTACTGCGATATAAGCTATAACCCGGCCCGTCTTCTATAGACTCTACTACTCCTCGAAGAAGATACGGGTATCGTACCCTAGGCTTTCTTTAAAGCCTCTTTTAATATAGTTTTATCGTCTTCGGAGTAGCTATTAGATTACTAGAGCTTAGAGAATATCTTTAAGTACGTATCTTTTAGTCTCCTTTAGGCATGCTCGATCGGATTTAGATCTAGCGAATGAGGAGGCTTATCGGTAACATTAATACTTATTTGCTCGAAAGAGGCTCGAACATTGAAATTAGTATAGATAATGGCGTTATCCTTATAAATATAAGGTCGTTATTATGAGTTCAGAAGAACTAGTGTGACGACAGGTCACAGGAAGGTCAAATGGTTAGGAGAACCCAAGTTAGGAGGTAGCTCGCAGTGCTTTACAACTGATACTGTACAGACACGGACCAGTATCGGCGCTATGATATAAAGGGTCTCCCACCCTACTTCTCTTCTTCTCTCTTCATCTTCTTGTTTTCTTAGTAGTAGACCAATAAGATCGCTCTTGGGCTTCCCACTAGTTTTATTGTTACGTGTATATCGCCGTGGGTCTTGTGTCGTTATTATTTTTAGGTAAAGGCGAAGATATGTGAGCATTCGATGTCTTAATCTACTGTCGTACTTGACTAGAGTATTAGTACGAGGTAGAGATCTACTTTTATCGCGGACTTATATCGAGGCTAAAGTATATAAATACTTTGACTAAGTTTTGGCATACTAGGCTAGGAAGTAAACGAACGTACACAGCTCCGATCAGTTGGAACAGTAAGTTGAGACGAAATGGTGCTATGGTTTGGATGTTGGCTGATTGCGTTTTCCGGAGATATATCCATTTATTTTGTTGGCATGAGGAGACAGCTGTTTACTGAGTCAGCCCAGCCCCTCTACTTATACCCGGGCGTTTGTTTCTTTGACCAATTCCACACCGTCTCTTAGAGCCCATTCGCCATTCCCCACCATGGAATCGACCTTGCGACATTGCCAAGCGTTTCCAGATCAGAATTGGAAGGGTGCCGATTTCTACCCCATGAACTCGCATTCTCGATACGTGGTGCAAAATTGTATCAAGACAATAGATTGGAATGCGCTTCAGGAGTACGCCTCCAGGCTTCACAACGGAATCAAGTGCCTCGTGCTTCCAGGGATCACAAATGGTCAGAATCACCTCGTGTCTGTACTTGAATTCGAGAACAAAACTCGATGGGTCGCGCGGATTCAAATGTACAAGTCTACTCAGAGGCTGGCCGCAGAGCTACAGAGAGAGGTAGATGTCATGGCGCTGATGAGAGAACGCACGAAAATACCTCTGCCTCAAGTATTCGGATACGAGATAGATGACAACAATCAGACTGGAGTGGCCTTTGTGTTAATGGAATTTCTACCGGACAATGTTGCCATGGACGCTGATGGTGGCTATGAAGCTCATCGTGGCCAGATTCCTCTACAGCGCAGAGACGGCTTTTATGATTCTACAGCTCACGTGCAGGTAAGTTCATTCGCTTCTTTAGATTTGTTGAGATAGTCCAGTAAACAAGTTGCAGGTCCAGATGACGTCGGTCCGTTTGCCAAAGATAGGGACAGTTTTCAGGAGCAAAGACGGCAGCTAGAAGCTGGGCCGTTCCCTGACATAGGTGGACCGTTTGAGACAGCAACAGCCTTTTTCGAAGCGTGGGCAGCCCACGCTTCATTTCCGATGTCTACGACAGAAATCCGCGAGAGCATGAAGAATGGTCCAGTAGATGAAGTGCTCATGTCGATAACTGAATTTCCTCTCAAAGTCAAGGAGTTTGCCAGTCGACTTTCTTCCAACGACAGTGGTCCGTTTCCAGTATCGCACCAAGATTTCCTTCATAGCAATATTATCGTCAACGACAGATATAGGATACTTGGCGTCATTGATTGGGAAGGGGCTTGTACAGTGCCTTGGGAATTGGTGGAATTCCCACTTTTCTTATCGACGGTACCTCTCCCAATGGATGCGCCTTGGAATTATGATCAGGATGGAGAGCCGTTAGATGAAGACACAAGGCAAACGTGGCGGGAGCGGAAGGAATATATAGAAAGGGCGGTGAGATTTGAGATTATCGAAGGGATAGATGACAGGCTGTCGGCAACTCTGAATGACCAGACCCTTCAGAATTTGGCATATGCAATGAGGGTTTACAGTGAAATTGGAAAACTGGGATTTTACCATAAAGTCATGGAGCCGTTTGAGAAGAAACATGTGTTATGAATTCTATGGCGTTTACCGCAAAACGCTGCATGAGAACAGTATCGCCTAATACTGATGACCTTTTCTCTTAACCAGTACAGAACAATCGACATCTAAATGCCTTCTGATCATCTCTCCAGCCTATTCGTGTAAACTGAGCCTGCGTATTCCTACCTTCTTCTCATTATGATACTTGAAGAATGCGAAATTATGGCTTTTCACTACTGAATTCTGAATTCTTACTGCTGAAATGCCTGAATATATCCGATTCACGACCAACACCGCTACATTCCGATGACTCCTCGCCAGCCTCAATCATATGAATTTATGATGTCTTGGATTATTGCTTGATCGAAGTGTGCTTTGTACTCCGTAAGCCTAATATTCCTTTCTTTCATGTTTGTTTTTCGACTAGCTCCGCAATTTCCACCACAGGCTATTAATTGATATCACTCGAGAGAAGTGGGAGTCAAGGTAGGCTGACAGTATTTATAGAATCACCTCCAATATCTACACGTCTCTTCATCTCATTCGGACCTCTACTGAAACAAAAACTCCCCATCGCCTCCGCAAATCCAAAGCAACGTCACCGAAATCAATCAATAGACCAAACAGTCCGGAATCTCTGAATAATAAACATCAACAATGCAACGCTAAGTCCCAATATTCATACAAGCAGCAACGCCGTAATCCCCTCATAAGCCCTCTCCACACTCCTCTTCCCCAATCCCGGAACCGCAATCAATTCCTGTAAATTCCTAATATTACCACCCTCGTCATCATTCTGCAATTCCAGAAACTCTACCAGATCTCTAGCTTTCTTCGCTCCAACTCCACTGAGGCCCTTGATCATAGCCACGTTTCGCGAATTAACTATGTCGAGGAGATGACGTGTTCGTGGTGTTGGGGGCTCAAAAACATTGGTGTCTGCTTCGTCGGAGAAGATGCGAAGGGCGGATTTGGTTGTTGGTTTCGTTTTGGGCTTCTTGGCTTTGATTGCGCGGTAGGCAAAACTTTCGTCGTCTTCGTAGTCATCTGCTTGGTGTACTGCTGATCCGTTAAATTCATCGTCAGATTCCGCATCTACTTTCATCTTGCGTTGCTTAGGCTGGGCCTCCATGGTGATTTCGAATGATGTTGGAGGTGATGGAAGGGAACTAATAGCCATAGTCGACAGGGCCTTCCGCTTCTCCAGCTCTGGTTGTCCAGCTGATTTGGCCGCAGAATCGTCTTTCTTAGCTTGAATCCTCGCCTTCAGATGCTCGATCTTCTTCTGCAGTTTATCTTGTCCTGGAAAGAATGGAACCGCCAACTCGTACATCTTCAAAGCACTCGAATCCTCGCCTCTCTCCTTATGTTGCTTTGCCATCAACAGGAAACGCAGTCCTTCAGCTCTAGCATCTTCAGCCTCTCCGCTCTCGATCTTCTTCTCCAATGCCTCGAGTCGTCGTTGAACCGTCTCACTCAAGTCCGTCGAGGCAGTGGCTGGTTGACGTGCGGCTAATGCTTCCTGAACCTTTCTCTCAACCAGTTCTTCAATCTTGGCCGAGGACATCTCAGCTCCAGCTCTGATCCCCATAGGATTCGGACGAGCCATTTTCGTTTGCCGAGAGCTCATGGAGGAATCTGAGGGACGTTTGGACGTCGTATTGACTCGTGGCGCGGGTGCGCGAGGCGGTCCAGTCGTTTTGGATTTGTCTGTGTACACCGAAAATGCCTTTGCAGGTTTATCACCCTTCTGAGCCGCTGCTCCGTTCGCATGAGTATTATGAGCATTCGCCAATGGTCTCAAAGGCTGCCTTGTCATTGAAGTTCCAGAAAGTGGTGCTGGTTTCCTCGGTGGTTGTGTAAAGACGACTTCATTCTCGATTTCTCGCACTTCGATACGCTTCGCTCTACTTGATACGTTCAGACTTGAGAGAGTGTCCAGGTGGTATGATCTCAATGGCGCCAGATTGAGGATCATAATGGTAATGCCATTATTCTGACCAAGACTGAGAATCCGAGTCATCTTACTCTCGCGAAAAGGAATCCTCTTGTCGCCTCGTCCAATAGCATCTATGCACGAGCTTAGCACAAACAAACTTTTGTTTATACTGGCAGACTCCACCAGTCTCTCCTTATTATTATCCGTTCGACGATTATCCTCCGATCCAGCCAGATCAATGGCCGATGCGGTGCTAACCAGTGTCTCGTCTCCGCTCGTCTGTGTTACCTTGACCATGAGAATAGCATGACTCCGACTACTCTGCGCATTAAGACTTGTACCAGCAGTACTCCGATTATTGTTCGCCTCAATATACAGTCTCTCGAAATCCTTCAAGTCGTCGCACGCATGTTCCGAAAGCCCAACCACAAAAGTCTTCCCTTCCTTTTCCCGAATCGGCAGACCCGCCAGTGATCTCTTATCGGGTGATTCGAAGAGGTCGTACACCTTATCGTTGTATATTTCGTAATATGAGAGCGTAACTGCAACTGTTGTTTCATCTCCAGAGTCCTTGGTGACCTTTCTACCCCGGCGATAGATGCCACTCAGCAGCCGTGGAATGATGCCTCTCTCCGATAGCTTCAAGCCGCCTCTCATTGTGTGTGTTTTTCCAGTTCCTGTAACGCCGTAGGCAAAGACCATAACATCCAAACCCTGAAAGAGAGACTTCAAATGAGGCGCAACTACCTCTCGTCAGATCCATCCATAGCACAAAAACCAATTGACGTACCTTCGTTGGTAAACAGCTCCTCTTGTGTTGTGCCCATATCGTAAACACCATTGAATGTAAAACTAAACTCCTCGGCTTCGTTCTTCGGACTGGGTATCTTGACGACATTGTTGGGTTTTCCTTCTTGACTACTCTCTGCGCGAACGATGACATTTTCGTGAAGCTCTTTCGCAAGCAACGGCCTAATTCTTGCGACCACTAGATAATATTAGCCAACTGCTACAACCATTGGCAGTGCAGGTATTCTTTACCTCTGACAGACATGACGGGCTGAATGGAATATTAAGTAAGAACGGGAAGATCAAAAGGAATGGGCAACTTGAATTTGTCACTTGACAATTCTCCCGTTGCTTGAGGTCGGTGGTCGCGGATTGATTGAAGAGGGCCAGCTAATCGATTGGAGATGTTATGATCCTGCAGCTGTTGTCCTGACAATAAAAGTGGGACGCGATTTGCCGTGAGGCTTTCGCAAATTCGCAAGCGATCTGGATGGTCCGAGTCTACCGAATGTCTGCATTTCTCTATGACATCAAGTGAAATATAACTAGGTAGGCCGACATGTTAAATCTCTTATGAATATTTCATAACTTGATAATCCTAGTCTAGTAAAGTCATCTTGCAGTTTCGTGACGTTATACTGGGATTCAGGAAAACTCATTACGAACGGAGACGAATTGGCCAGACTCACAGTATTGCGCACTACTGATCTCTGATTCACCAGGGTCGCGTACAGATAATACTTTTTCATCTCATATGCTACAAGAGATCAAAAGGCCATGGAGGGTTCGGCTTTGAATGCAGCTAGAAAGGGCCGTAGTGCAATGTTCGAATTATTGTAGCCGTGTAGCTAGCTGAGTATACTACTCAAATCTAAGAGTAAGCAGGAGACATTCCCACCGAAATATCTACATTATCAAAACCAAACTCCTGCTCTTTATCTACCTCAAATGACCTCGGGCTTGAACCTAACTTGGTCCCACCGATTAGCTATGTACGTCAAAGTACCAAGTGACATCGTAACCCCGCAGAATAACTGCAGATGATGGAATCCTTCATGATCACTCTCAATAAACGCCCCACCAATTGGGTTACCAGTCAATCCTCCAAAGGCCACACATAGGAAGAATGCTCCGGACCAAGGTCCCAACTCGCGAATTGGTGAGATTTGAGTAACGAGCGATGGTCCCATCGACACGAATGCTCCAGACGAGAATCCATACAAGAGACAGAATATGATGATGGCAACATTGCCTGATGATGGTAATCAGAGCCCTATCACAATGAAAGCTGAGAAGCCTGTTATAACGTCATGACGTTGAATCGGCCGACACGATCTGCGATGATACAGGGAAGGATACGACCGAAATTCCAGGTTGTATGTCAGCAATGAAAGCCATAAAATGATATGGAATATCCTGTACGAAGCAGCTTTGAGAATTGGGAAGAGGTATATGGACAAGTTGACCGATATTCCATGACTTTGAGCCCTGATATATATTTTACCGAAAGGTCGCACGTAGTGGCTAGAAACCCGACTGCAGAACGATGAAACTGAACGGCAAGCAAGTTCCAAAGTAGAACAGGAAACGAGGCCAAGCAAAGTAGAGCGAAAGGTGGTTCCTTCAAAGGAAGCACGAAAGTTGTCAAGTCGAGCTTCTTCGGCTGGGGAGTCAGTCTAGATTTGACCGCAAAGTCGGCATTGATAAGCAGTCCGAATAAATTGAATGCAACGGCTCTCATTGTTCATGGAAGTCCAATTTGAGAAATCAGTTTGGAGACCATGATCGGCATAATAACCTCACCTAGCGACGCACCGGATGTCATAGTGTCGAAAGCTGTTGCTCGATTTCCGAAGAACCAGGTGCCTACCAAATTCATGGCGGCATGTACAAATAAGGCACTTGCACCGAGCACACTACATATGCCTTGTGCCAGGATGAACTGGTTGTACTCAGTAGAGAGAGAGGTCATCATCAGGCCGAAAATGTGGAAGAACGTGCCATCCAAAAGAAGCCACCTCGGTCCATAGTTGTCGAAGACTTTCCCAAAGATCGGGCCTCCGGAGAACATCATGAAGACCTCTAAAGACGGAATCCATGAGACTGTACTAGACGGGTAGCCAGCGAGTAGATTTCTCTGGTAATATTCCTGGAAGACACCAATGCAGTCTATGCACGAAACTGCAGAACAGACATAGCCATGCCCAAGAAAACTACAAGGCATGCTTCGAGTTCACCATCTGGAAAATCCGCGGGGTTGACATCGCCTGGAGCAGGTGTGGACTTTGGTATAATCCCACCCTCTCTAGATCTGCTTCTGCCTGCACTTCTGACTCAGGAAATATAATTGCTTCAGTTGCTATATTTTGGCTGCCTACTCAAACATGGGAAGGTCGGTCATTGTGCCTGTCGTTTTGCTCGCAAGCTGTCTTCTCATCTGGGTCAGACATCTTCGTCCACGATCGTTGATGCGCCAGAAGCTGAGAGATCCATAGCCATCTGGCAGTCAGTTCGATATAATAATGCCACTGCCAGAGCACTCGAAGTATAGAGATTTCCACGACAAGTTTGAGCGTGATTCTAGGCGCGCTACTGTTACGCTACAAGGAGTGCATTAATAAGGAGGAAGGAGAACACTTGCGATGAACGTGGTTGTGCAAACACGAAGAAGAAGAAACCAGTGATGCGGAGAAGAGGAAAAGATACACAGTACTCAACTCAGGCAGGGATTAAGACTTCCTTACACTCTTCTTGGCTCCAAGTATTGAGTCGGTCAAATCTCATGAGATAACAATAAGTAAAATATTGCAGGTGGAATGAGTTATCACCCGCGCACAACAGAGGCTTCGCTGTCGCTCATTTTTCAGCTAAGATGTCAAGGATGCAGCTTTGCTAGAGTCAGCATAGCCTATAATTGCTTAATCCACCACTAGTTCATGACAAAGACCAATGAAAATAAGGCTCGTGCCGTTAGGCCCCACAAGCAAGCTTTTGCTGCCCTTGTTTGGCCGGGGTCAAGCGAGATCTTTTTTGTCATCGGAAGCGCCGCAATCTTAGCGGCGGTAGCCTGGAAAGCGCATCACTTTAACGAGTTCACAATCTACTAGCCGGTCCACCTCCAGTTACGCTCGCCCAAGCGAAGCATGTAAGGAATCATCTTGAGCTACAAGACTGCTGTTTAAATATACTGTCAGCGGTTTGAAGACCCAAGAGCACAGCAGATTTTCCAAGACAGATTTTTCCGAAGATCGGCGCACCAATCTCATGTGGATCTCTCCATACATACCAAGACCTCCAGAGGCCATCCTAAGATTCCACATAGCCACCGTATGGTTCTCAAGGCGGCCATTCAAGAGGTGAGGTTGTCAACGAGAATTGTGTGATGAAGGCGATGGACGACCATAGACGATCAAGTTCCCAGGTCCCGCTGTTCATCCTCGGATTCTCACCATCACATATTTCACAGCCCACATGTACAAGACGAGAAAACATACTCTTATGGCAAGATACAGTAATTGCAAAAGCCATAGTATGTTTCGACAATCCGCCTCGGCCTTCTCCAGCACCGCTGCGTTCATAGATCGCAGTCGAAGCGCCATCCATTCCATCCTCCGTCCCTTCCTTCACAGGCCACAAAGGTCTTTGCAGATCTCCGAGTATACAGTCCTTAACTCAACAGGTCTGCTTATTCCTTCTTGATCGCTGACTGCGGCCAACTAGATATCGAGAGGATAAACACCACGTGCTATAGTCCTCTTGCTCAAGCGAGATGTAAGCGAGGGCGATTGAGAATTCAGATCGTATGCAGTAGGTAGGGTTATAATCGGGTCTGCCTTGCTCAATCTGTGATCTTAGCAGGAAGCATTTCGGAACAGCGGCTAGTGCCGCAATATCCAAAAATTTCCTAATGTGTAATGACATCTTGCGCTACGAACTCAATCCTGCGGAAGGTTTCCGTTTTCGAAGGAGGGAATGGAGGAGTTACTCCAGCATTGGACACTAGAAGTGGGAACTTATTTCGTTCCTCATTCTGGGCAAGGGTTGGATGGACCTGGCCGTGGGGGAAGCTGATCGATTGACAAAATTGATGAAGGCGTCTTGCGCTTTTGTTATGGTTATGGGGATGATATCGTGCCGGCAGGATACCCAGCCCTGAATTGGATGATAGTCTGGATGGTTTAAGGAGGTTGCCCTCGATTTTACTACCGGAGAGATCGACTACTGTCCAGTATTCTGGAGGACAAGCTCTAGTAAGACAAGTCGCTCGACATCGAAAGGTCTATCATGAAACGATACACGCGTTCCTGAGCCTCACACTGCTAGAGAGATATTGAGGTCTAGTCGAAAATCCGGTCTTCTCTAACCACGGTGCACGAAACACTACTTAGTGCACGGTATAGAATTCATCGTTTCCAGTCCTTCGCTCTGCCAATCAAGGTCTTCAGGTATCGGCTCACTTCTTATAAATGGTAGCGCAAAGAGGGCCGGCGTAGCAAAAGCTGGCTACACCCGTTGCGTGAGATATGCGCCTAATTGGAAGGAAGCTCTTGCTTCTAAATCCATCATTGCAAAACATAATGCAGCGAGGTGGCTGGCAATAAAAATTCCCTGCAAAATTGATTGCCTTGGGCTTAGACCCATAAAAAAATTGTCATAGACTGCCTCTGAGTATAATCCTCACACTATGCTTTTAGAAACAACAAAAGGAATTTCGCGGCGAACGGATCGACAAAAAGCATACACGAACATCCATCTCATCCTTCCCAGAAATCATAAAGGCATCAAGACCGCTCTCAAGGTATCACAACATACGCAGGCTTGCAACCAACTGAATCGACACCATCCCAGCTCCTCCCTTACCACAACACATGCAACCATTCACGTGCGTGAATTATGCAACTTGATTTCTCCTACACAAACTCGACTCTGGCTCTTGCCTTCCCCGCCTTTGCGCCAATCCATCCTATCAAGTCCCATCTTGCTCAGCCGCCTACTTGCTTTCGTCTCTTTGCTAGCGAACTCAGCAGTTGTCTCGTCGCTGTCGCTACTGCCGCTCGCGCTTCCTTTCGTCGAGCATTGAGATGTGGGAGAGTGTATGTATTCGCCGTCGACGTATTGCGCTTCGGAGAAAAATGTGCTGCGCCGGTTGCGTCTACGTGTGTAGCGCTGCTCGAGACGGAACAGCTCTAGCTTGGAATGGATGAGGTCGAGGAGATGCATGATTGCGATTAAGTAGAGTGATGTAAGGGATGTTGCGAATTTCGGATGAGGGATGTAAGATCCGGAGTGAGGGGGTATCTCTTCAAGCTGCTGAATAGAAATGTCTTGCGTGATAGTACAGTAGTAAAATCGGCCCTGCTTGTGCACCCCTCCCTGTTGCACGTTTTGATCGATCTGAATCTCGCAGCAAGGTATATCGGATTCTCGATTTGATGACTGTTGTTTGATTGTACAACGAAATGTTTAGAAAAGAAGGTGGTCTTTGACTCAATCGTGTATGTACTTGTTTTTCCACGAGAAGCCCTGACAGGAGGTTCGTCCGAGGTGTAGAAAAAGGGAAGAACGTTGAAGCAAGAAGCAGGAACGGGGAGGGATCCCACGATAAGGATTGTCCCAGTCACTATGGATCTTCAGCTGCCCAAAAGGCCAAAGGGGCCATACGACCCCAGTCAAACCACATGATTAGCAGCAGTTTTGAACCCGTCTAGCCCCTGACCAAGGCCGAAGAGTGGGTTGAGAGCTGCAGGCTAAAAAGCACATCCCAGCAATCCCGGGCACTTGCAGAAGTTGCAGGCGCCCTCGCGTCTCCGCTTTTCGTCCCGCCTATCTGGGGCCGCCAGAGTTCGGCCTTGATACCGATTTGGTCAAGGTCTGTCGGTGACAGGGGGCACAGGATAGGGGGGCCAACCCGATGATGGCGCGCTTTGGAAGCTTAAAATCCACTTTTCCGACTAGTAGAAGCGAGTCTAGAAAGAGCCTAGAAGGCGAGTCTGCAGCGGCCTTGTGATAGCTTCGTCGGGAAATGGCCTCATGTCAAGAATGTACCCATCCCTTATTCATGGTCTCGATACCGATGGAAGTTGGACTGAATGAACCAACTCACACGACGTTTTGCTGTATTTAGCCAGGGATCTAGCGCGTGGCAAACACTGTTCAAGATGAAGAAAGAGCAATAACATGAAAGATACCTTAAGTATGAACAGAAACGGAGCAACAGAAACTGCAATCGCAAGATCGAATCTTGATTTGACCTTTTTTTGGGGGGGGGGGGCTCTTGGTACAGCCATTTTACTGCGGACATGTCCTGTATTTGAGAACTAGACCCTTGTCAGAACGTGGAATGTAAGAAGTCAAATAGGGTAGCTCACAGATGTGCCATAGCCAATCAATCATTGGCAAGCGGAATCCTAGAGACAAAGTCCTCGAAGCCACACCGAGATCTACTTTTCGGTAGGTGCGGGATTTCGTGTAGTTATCTCGTCGTAAATGATGGGGATGGCATGTGTTCTTGTAGGTCGCGCGTCGCATAAAGCTATCTATGTGTAGCATTTCTTGGAGCCCATGATCACAGAGTTGACTTGGTGCTTCGGGAATAATCGTCGTTTGACCCAAGCGATATCTGTGTCGATCTTTGTAGTGCCCACTGAAGAGCGCAAAGTTCGCACTTCGAACACCTTGCACTGTGGTTTCCAGTTATCCAGTTACTGACTTCTAAATCAGGCTCATGCCACAATTCTGCCACCCGTATTGGTTTCCCAAATGTATCAAATGTAGCTCGACTCGGATGTTTCGAGTTTATATGCCAAAAAACTATAACTCTACTTGAGATGTAAATGCCAGATCTTGCACCAGATTGAATTCAGGCTAGGGACATAACCTTTAAATGGCCGTCGTTGAAATAGATGAATGTTTGTTGGCTCGCTTAGGCGCATGTAAGCGGCGTGTTTACTTACGCCTTTACGCGAGGAATGAACAAGTCAGTCATCTATCTATAATCATGGTTAGAGAAAAGCTATTGGAAGAGCTCATTGATAACGAAACCATCGTAGAAGCATGAGAGCCCTCAAGTCTTGTCGAGGCAAAAACGTGGAACAATTATCAATTAGTGGATTTCCTTCGGCAACAGAGAAGAATACACGCCGTGGCCGGAAAGAATATAGAAATGCGCATCCCACTGCGGAATTTCGAGCGCTCTTCTCTCGTGTGGGGCACTGATTATTTCTCGCAACTGTCATCTTCAATGCCTCGAAGCGTGTGTGTCGTGCCTTTTATCTTTGGAAGAAAGTATTCCTGATACGGTAATTCGTAGCATCCATCGTGAGCTAGCGGCTAAGGGACATCCAAGGCTAGCGGGCTGGCTGGGACTGTGGCATTTGCAATTTTCGAGTAGCTCAACGATGATAGAAATAAACAGCTTTATCGATGGTCATGAAATAGCACATGTCGATCCGAGCATGGGCAGTTCAAGAGAGACACACTGACCGCTTTTTTGTTATTTCACGCCACAATATCTTGAGCATAAAAATGTTCAGCCTTGTCATCGTTCTCCCGTCCTTGATTCTCCTAGCTTGCTTCTTAAATACAAAGAAGCGTGGGGCCACTTGCTTTTGTTGCTTATCGCATTTATTCTCCGATCGCGCCGGTCTAAATTAATACTCCGTAGAGTGATTCCTCGGGATCTATTCGTTGGTGCCGGAGGCTAGGTCACTGTAGTTTGGCCGTACTAGAAAAGTGGCGTTTTGGGGTCGGCTTCATGATCTTTTGGTTAAAGTATGAGGCGTGTGATAGTGTGTTGTAGAATTGGTGATCGTCTTCTTGAATTGGGTATTGAAAGTGACATCATACCGTGTACGAGAGTATGAGATTTGATTACTGAGTCGAGAAAAACCCTCGGTCTGATCTCGATATAATATCCTATGGTAACTGGGATAGCAGCAAGAATATACTGCTGCCGAGCCGATTATGATTATGATAAGAGGCTGGCCAAATTCGTCCAGGCGAAGCAAACTCTTGACCTAAGTAAAGTCGTCAAAAATTCCCATGACTCTGAAGTATTACTATAAGAGACTTCATGTTATCAAAAATAAGGTCGCGAAGATCTTACAGGACATTACTAAAGTAATACTTCATAGTCGTGTGAATATCTACCTACTTTCCATACTATGGTAGAAGGGTGCTCGCTTCGCCTGTGACGAATTTGGCCAGCCTCGATAGAAACCGACATCCGCCTGATATTTTTGCTTTTGAGAAGAGCCAATGGAACCTTTGCTATATACCGGACACTGACAATCATGTGTCATGATCTCAAAAGTAGACATATAGGTCGATCAAAGGCCGATTGTGCACTTGTATGTTCCTTTTCCAAAGAACACTGGTAAACGTAGCACGGAAGAGGAGCAAGTGGCGGCCTCTATTTCTATGATTGTAATACAAAGTCCTATCTTTCCAGCATCGCTGCATGTCTTCTTCGCAAAATATCACAAATGCCATTGATGCAAACTAAACGGAGTTGGACTCTAACATAGAGAATCAGATCTATACAAAAATTTACGCCGAGATGTGTGGTATCACGAGACTGGTCGGTTCTTCGTGTGATCGGTGTTAATGGGATTAGCAACATCGACTTCTCGTTGCTCTCCTTCATCGCCAAAAAGAGTTTCTTGAGCTGTAAGATATGTTAGAAATGGGCACTTTGCATAAGATGGGAGGACATACCACTCCAGAGTTCCGAATATACCCCATTAGTGTCAATCAGCTCACGATGTGTACCACTCTCTGCTACATGACCTTCCTTTAGAACAATAATCTTATCACTGTCGTATATCGTCCTTAACCGGTGAGCAACAAACACACTCGTCCTTGCTTTGTCCTTCAAGATGCTATTGATATTCTGCATCAGAGCCTGCTCGGTGTGGGTGTCTAAAGCCGAGGTAGCCTCGTCGAAAAACAGTAGTGGTGGATCTTTCAAGATCAATCGGGAGACTGCTAGACGCTGTTTCTCTCCTCCAGAAATCATCATACCCCGCTCTCCTACCAAAGTCTTGTAGCCATTTGGAAACGCAGAAACTATGTCGTGGATCTTCGCTCGCTGAGCTGCGGCGATCACTTTCTCACGCGATGCGTTAAGATCACCGTACCTGATATTGTGCTCGATCGTGTCGTTGAACAGAGGTGTATCCTGAGGCACAACCCCAATTGCCTTTCTCAAGGATTCCAGGCTCACATCCCGAATGTCTTGGCCGTCAATGAGGATTCTGCCCTCTTGGATATCGTAAAAACGGAAAAGGAGTCGCAAGATTGTGGACTTGCCACATCCACTAGGTCCGACTATCGCAATCTTCTTCCCGGCTGGTATCGTCATACTCAGATTTTTGAGAATGGGCCTATCAGGGTGATATCCAAAGGTTACGTTCTCAAAAGTTATCTCACCTCCCTTGGTAAGCGCCAAAGGCTTCGCATTTGGAGGATCTTTGATGGCGACATTGACCTTTTGAAGGTTGAAAAGTGTCTCCATATCCAGGAGCGATTGGCGAAGCTCTCTGTATACCGATCCAAGGAAGTTAAGCGGAACAGAGAGCTGGAAAACGAGCTGGTTGACCATGACAAGGTCACCAACTGTCAGGCTTCCTTTTGCCACGCCATCGGCTGCAAAGTACATCATAGCCGTCAAAGCACTTGAGAAGATCAAATTTTGCCCAGAATTCAACAATGCAAGTGATGTTGCAACTTTGATGGACGACTTTTCATATTCTTTCAAGGCTTGATCATACCTGCCGACCTCGAACTTCTCATTGTTGAAGTACTTGACAGCTTCATAGTTGATCAAGGAGTCGACTGCTACTGTGGAGCCTTTGTTATCTGCTGCGTTGGCGGCTCTTCTGAACTTCGTCCGCCAGGCAGTAGTCCAAATCGTAAAAGCCGTGTAACCAACCATGGTCAAAGCTGTAATGGCTGCAAACTTGGCGCCATATTGGTAGGTGAGGATGCCACAAACCATACTGATTTCCAATGCCGTAGGTAAAATGTGAAATACCATTGAAGTGAGGAGGAAACTGATTCCCTTTGTACCCCGATCGATAGCTCTCGTCAAGCCACCAGTTTGCTTTGTAAGATGGAAGTTGAGATCCAATCTCAACAAGTGATCAAACACATTGCACGCGACTCTACGAATAGCTTTCTGGGCAACACTTGCGAATACCGCATTTCTCACTTCCTGTAGGAGCGTAGCTCCGATTCGAGTCATGCCATATGCAAATATCATAGATCCAGCCACGGTAGCAGCGGTGCCTCCAATGGCCACAAAATCAACGTTCATTGAATCCACAATGTTCTTGAAGTAGAATGGAACTTGTACATTTAGCACTTTTGCTCCGACTAGCAAAGCCAATGACAATCCAACGCGGAATCGAGTCCCTAGATTATCTTTCGGCCACAAGTACTTGGCCATTTCCTTCATGATAGCCCAATCTGCTTTCCGCTGTTCCTTGTTCGTCTTGTCATCGAGAGCAAGAGGATCCTTGCGCCCAGGTACGGCTGCGGGAAAGTTCTGAGCGGTCTTTGGCTTCGAACCGGATATATTGTCCGCAGCTCGAGGTTGTCGCAGGGCCTGGCTCTGAGTGACGGTTGTCTTCAGATCTTCTGTTGAGAGTCGATTTGTGCTGGTGAAACCCTGAATTCCAATTCCAGGTCGACTCCATGACTGAGTCCGCTGCGAAGCTCGCAAGCCCGGGCACGAAACTCTGTATAGATTCCGGAGAATCATGCTTGCTACACCCGTCACTATTCAATCGCCCCTGCTCATGTGAATCCTCGCCTCATCGTTTTGTTGCTGGTCGCAAGACGATGGAGGGGTTAGCGATAAGCTGTCTTCAGTCCGCAGAAGAAGCTCTTCCTAAATACCGCATCCACTCACAACAAGGAAACAATTGAGAATAGCAAAAACGAGTTGATCGACAATCGTCGCAGAGAACTGCTTGTCGTCGTCGTGTGACAATCCGAGCTTATTACGCCATCGACACAGTGGATTTGGCCCGGGTTCAGATAGCTCTCGCCTGAGGCACCAAACCAAGAAATTCAGACGAGAATCAACCCCAAGTATTCTCGTATTGATTGCTCCGAGCAACGCAAAGACCGATTATGCGTAGTCGCATACAGGTGCATAATGCCGTCCGAGGCTTTCGGCAGCTTCAGCGACCTTGCGCTGAAGCCTGCGGTCGACGAGCAATTCAGATCAGCGCAACTCCAACCACAGAGTCCCCGATGCTCACTGGAGATGTCCTCAGCAACTCAATTGATGCTTCTACGGACTCAGCAGGTATGCAAAGTTTGAACAATGGACCAGAGAAGCTTGCTAATCAAGCGCTCTACTCAGACGCTCGATTCGAAGTCCTAGGAGCACCCTATTCGCTTTTGTCCGTTTCTTTATCAGCGTCTCAGAAGCTCTACACCAGGATGGGTACTTTAGTTGGAGTCAGTGGGAAGGCGGAAAATGTGAGTAGACCATTACTCCTATACTACAAAGTTATGATTGACAGAGGCCAGGCACAATCGACTCTTTCCATACTGGGACCCTTTCGACGAGCCGCGCTCGGCATACCTTTCCTATACCAAAAAATATCCTCCACAAGCCCAATAACGGCTCTAATTTCAACAAAATCACCACTCACTTCTTTCACCGTATTACATCTTAACGGAACCGTGGACTGGATGGTTGCACAGCGCAAAGCATTACTTGCTTGGACAGGACACACACTTTCTGTATCGCCTACAGTCAGTCGGGGAATGAGTTTCGCTCATTGGGGGAATTCGGAAATCACAGGGAGGGGACTTGTCGCTCTAGCTGGGCCTGGACAGATCTACCAGATCGCTCTGAGAGCTGGGGAGGAATATGTGGCTCATCCAGGAAATGTCGTGGCATACACCATCACCCAGCACCCCCCTCTTCCATACAGACTTAAGTCATCAAGTCTGCGATTCCAGGTACCGAATCTAGGCCTAAGATACTTGGTACCGGATATCAAGTTCTTCCGTGTGATGAGGGAGTCCAGTACCTGGAGAGGATTGACTAGTCTTCTGTTCAATGTACGGACTTCGGCTAGGAGGACGATATGGGGAGATTCATTATTTCTCAAGTTCCACGGGCCAACGACAATTCTTCTATCTTCAAGAGCGTCGAGGATCAGCGACGTCATGACTTCGAAGGATGTCAACGAAATCGCGGAAACGCCAGCAGGAGCAGTACAGTCGGCTGTCACGCTTAATCGAAAGCCAAACGAGAGTGAAGAACCAACCAAGCAGTTGACGGATGTGCCTACTGGGTTTCATTACGCGCAAGTCAGTCGTGATGGAAAAGTTAAGTTCGAGGATGCTCAGAATGTTCTACCAAAAACGAAGTAGAATTGGGTGGATGTATAATATGGTCTCGTATCACGAGACAGGGTGTATAATACGAGCCGTGACGAAAAGGCAATACTTCATACAGGGCAAAGAAGAATGACAACTGACTTCCAATCCCCGTTTTATTATGCATTTCCACGCAAGTCTTGATGAACTGATCATACCAGTCGGCTGAATGGTAAGACATGGGCCAAAGGAGACGAAGTTGAGGTTTTGGGAGTCTATTACTCCTGCTTGTTGAAAATCTCCTCATCTCATGAACGGAACCTCAAAACGCCAGCTAGTCATGTCATAGCTATCGACTACTACCAGTATGCGCCGAGAATACATTCCCGGGCCGTCCCTGCTTCTCAACATGTGATCCGGTCACTTAGGCGGGGTAGCTCCAATTACCTAGTGCCTCGGAGACAAGTATGAGGGGTCGGTCACATTGGATTATCCTGAATCCCTTTTCTTTACATTGTGATGTTGAAAATCATAGCGTAGTAAGACTTAAACTGCAGCAGCATCTCATTATGCGTTCTAGGTGTCTATCAAGTATCCACCGTATAGCTCGCGGGAAGTGGATCCTCGGCTGTCAAGCCGCGAGATCAACAAACATCTCATTAGCACAGCGAATCACATTCTCAACTTCCTCAACAGACAGGTCCGAAGAAAGCAAGAAAGACCAGCAACAAAGACACAAACATTTCATCGTATGTACGGTCCCCGCCCTTAAGATCTTAGTGATCTCGGATCATAAATCAATTTCCTCTGTTGGCCCCGAGAATCCTAAGACATAGTATTTCTACCATACTAAAAAAATGTTAGTACGAGAACCGCTCACAACAAAATGCTCGCCAGCCAGAAAGCAAGAACTCGCCTTCCACCAGCTCAGTACCTCAACCAAGACCCCTAGATGGAGTCACGGTCATTGCCCTAGAGCAAGTCATCGCTGGTCCGTACTGCACTCGCCAACTAGCCGAGATGGGCGCACGAGTAGTGAAGATCGAGCGTCCAGGGCAGGGCGATTTCGCGCGCGGCTACGACACACGAGCCGGTGGTCTCTCATCTCATTTCGCATGGACGAACCGCTCGAAACAGAGTCTTGCATTAGACATCAAGAACCCTGAAGATCTAGCTCTACTCAAGAAACTCATCACGAAAGCGGATGTCTTTTTGCAGAACCTGGCGCCCGGGGCGGCGGATAGGTTAGGTTTGGGTTATGAGGCGTTGAAGGAGACGAATGAGAGATTGATCGTCTGTGACATCTCGGGATATGGTGCGGATGGCCCGTATAAGGATAAGAAGGCTTATGACTTGCTGATCCAAGCTGAGGCGGGCATGTTGAGTATCACGGGTACGGAAGAGACACCGTCAAAGGTCGGGGCTTCTATTGCGGACATCGCGGCGGGCAGTACGTATTGCGGATGCTCCATTCACTCATTTCCACTTTCTCAAGAGGGCTTTTAGACGCATCTCATGATCCTCATCTTGTGCCCCAAAACAAATTGGGATAAGCATCGCTAATCTCCTTTGCGTAGTGTATGCATTTAGCAGTATCATGGCAGCGTTGTTGGTGAGAGCTAAGACAGGAAAGGGATGCAGGATCGACGTCAGCATGTTAGAGGTGAGTTGCATTTGCCGTTTCCTTGAGTCCTGGAAGGACTTACTGTGTCACATCGCTAACACAGCATATAGTGCATGGTTGAATGGATGGGCTACCCATTATACTATTCCTACGACGGCGCAAGCCCGCCACCACGAGCCGGTGCCTCCCACGCCACCATCTACCCCTACGGCCCCTTCCAAGCCCGCGACGCAACCATAATGCTCGGTCTCCAAAACGAGCGCGAATGGTCCAGCTTCTGCACCAAAGTCCTCCAGAATTCCTCACTAATATCCGACCCACGCTTCAGCTCCGCCGACCTCCGCTCCGAAAACAGGACACAACTCAAACAGATCATCGAATCCGTATTCTCTCGCATGACAGCCGAGGAAGTGGTGCAGAGATTAGACGAAGCCGCGATCGGGAATGCGAAGGTTAACGATATGCATGCTGTTTGGGAACATCCCCAGCTGAGGGAGAGGAAGAGGTGGAAGGAGATCAAGACGGAGAAGGGGACGTTAAAGGTTAGTATTCCGCCGGCGATTCCCAGTAATGTTGAGCCGATCATCGGGCCTGTGCCCCGTGTTGGGGCGCATAATGAGAAGATCATGAGGGAGCTTGAGGAAGGGAGTTTCGGGAAGAAGCATTATCAGAATCCGCGTATTTGAAAGAGCGACGCATAGTTTTGGCGTGCCTGTCAGGTCTTGATTTGCTAGCTTCACCACTTCATGAGTTGAGATGCTTGTCATCTGGTCTGAACTCAAGACTCTAATGAACATAGGAAACTTCAATCCTTAACTAGATCAACTTGGTTGGAGCAAGAATTCAGTATGCCAATGAACTTAGGAGAATTGCCCACTCCGCGCTTCTAATCTATGAGATTTGCTTTGAAGGAAAAAGTAAATTTTGTATTTGAGAGGACTGGCAGAGTCCTTAGCTCGACAATTTCCCAAACGCCTGACAGATACTCAATTCTCAGCCACCATTGTGGCCAGAAGAAGCTGCCTCGACCCAGAACTCCTGTGAAACATCGAAAAATCCAAACAACACTGCTATTTCAAAAGCCAAGAAAACAAGCCCTGTCATACATTTACTTTATAGGGGACGCATCAGGTCTTTTGAAGGGATGCGCCTCAGTGTTCAGAACCCAATCATCCAGACTGATGGTATCAGGTGTTGAATAGAGGAGGTAGAAGTATTTGAGGGTCTCTGCCAGCCAAAAACTCTCCATTGAGTCCATAGCCATGGGTTGGTCCAAAGTCACGTCATCTATAGCTGAATGGCCATGTTCTGTCGTCGTGGCGTTGATTATGGCCTCGAACATTTTCCACCCCTTGTCTTGCCAGGTCGAGTCACCTGTGATGCGGTACATGTACCATACTGATTCAATCGCTTCGGGTCTGCATTTACTAGTTAGTGAAGTTCAAAGCTATTTACGGAGGAACTGACCTCAAAATGTATTTCTTCTCTTTGAAAGACACGAATCCAGGTGGAAGGCCTTCTTCAGCAATGCGTTGTGCCACATATTCATCGTGTGTCGGTGGCTTCGTAGGAGGAGGATCAAGCAGAATGGTTTCGGACTGGCCAAGAAGAGGTGCTTGAGCATCATTGGGAGGAGCTTCTACCTGGTGTCCTGAGGTGGAGGCTATTTTGTCCAATTCGGCCTTGGCCACATTAGATTTCTCTTCGTAGTATTGTTCATTGGAAGTCTTCGGTGCTGAAGCAGGAACAGGCTGCGCTTTTGGAGTATCGTCCTTCTTCTTAGGAACATCGGCCGCAAAATTGTGAGTTATTGGCTTGGGGACGTCGTCCTTGGGAGAGCTCTGTCGCTTTTGTAAAG
The DNA here is from genome assembly GCA_900074885.1 of Rhynchosporium graminicola. Classification (NCBI taxonomy): domain Eukaryota; kingdom Fungi; phylum Ascomycota; class Leotiomycetes; order Helotiales; family Ploettnerulaceae; genus Rhynchosporium; species Rhynchosporium graminicola. The sequence goes on along the minus strand of FJUW01000023.1, from coordinate 192,212 downwards.
GTCCCGAGACATCTCTTTTGACAAGGTCACCGCTTTTGGTGGAGGGTTTGTCACTAAGAGGCGTTTGCGGGATGACAGCTCCTTTCTTCGCAGCTTCTAATTCTGCCTCTTGCTTCTTTACGCTTAATTCATACTCAGCCACAGCATCGTTTCTCGAGGTACCCATGGGATCCAAAGACTCTTTGTACAATGTCTCGTTCCATGTACAATGCTCGGCACTCTTGCAGGGTATAACGAGTGCGCCTTCGGGCATTATCCCTGTTTTGGTCGCACCGTAAGCCCACACGCAACCGTCGGTAAGCTTCTTAGCGAGTTCAAGATCGCCATCGATTCCAAAGATCTGTGCTCCCATCCCAATCATGCCTCCGATGAAGCAAGTCAAATGCTCCACGTCAGCAGACAATGTTAAATCCTCGGCAGGTTTGCCGTAAGTTGTTACAGCGCCAGAGAAGAGGATATCAACGTTATCTGGAAGCATGGGACGGTAGAGCATCCATTTCCTTATAGCATCGACAGTCTTGATATACATCTTGCGGTACGTAACGTCCAGCCCGCCAAGTAGAAGGTATTGCTTTCTGACGTTAGTTTGGACGGATATCAAGGGCGAGAAGAATGCATACCTTCGGAAAATATTCGTATGTGGAATCTTGTCCACCCCCCATAGAGAATCTATCCATACCATAATCAGACATATATGATTCAAGTCCCTGAGCCACGCAATCCCAGTCACCGAGACCAGCGCCAAGTAATACCTTTGCAGTAGGAACGTCGACAGGCAGCCCAGTGACCGAGTCGACAGTAGGTGTAGGCATTGTTCCTCCCGCCTCGACATCTCGCTTCCGCTTGGAATCCCCGAGCTCAGCGATGCTTGCTTTGCTGGCTTCACCTGATGAGGGTTGTACCTCAAGAGTCCCTGGGCCAGATGGTTTACTGTTGCGCGCTTGATATCCCATTGGAGCCTCCGTAGGAATCGCAAAACTGGTCACAACAGGCAATATTGGCGTGGGAGGCTCACTCCTGTTACAGCCTGATGCATCAATGTTGTCAGGGAAGACTCCATCGAGTTTAGTGCCCCGATTTTGGAGATCGGCCAAGGCGTTTGTGACTCGAGCAACAGCATCATAATATTTTGGATCCTTGGTAAGTTGTGATAGCCTCGTAAATTCCATAGACAAAGAACCAAGTTCTGCCAGATTCGAGCGAGTACTAGCTCGAGCAGGCTGTGATGCATAGGCTGGCATCCAGTGATAGTACAACACGGGCATCCTGTTAGGTGTATCGAAGGCTCCCATTAAGATCTCGGCCAGCTCTACAGCTTTATCCAGCAAGTTTTTGTACTTAGCACCGCTAACATCGTAAGCTGCCACCAGGCCGCCTAGATATCTGATCGTCGTCTCGAACATTGGAATATCTTCTCGAGGGCTAATGGTAAAATCGATTGAGTTAACCGCTTTAGCAGCCTCTTCAAACTCATTGTGCAATCCCATTATCCACAAAGTGTCTAGTGAATCGACCAAAGTTGCTGCCCAGCCACAAAAAGGGTCCTTGAAGCTTCCGGTTACCGGTGTTAGCTCATCGTGGAGCCAGGCTTTCGATCTGTAACCTGTCCATGCCTTCTTGAAGGCCTCCTTGACCTTCAACTGCCGTTTCTCCCGGTTTATCTTGGCATCTGGAGTTTCGTCATTAAATTTGTGCTGGATTCGAGGTATCTTAGCAGGTGTGCCAGTCGGCAACGGGATAATGGACTCCTTAGCCACTGGGAAGTGCTCTTTCTGCTTTACCCAATGTATGGTTGGAGAAGCTTCCGCAGGGAAGGTGGGCAATTCCTGCCTCGCAGGTGGGGAGACCGCATGTATACCCTCCTGCGTTTCAAATCCATTGGCCTTGGTGGGTGCTACTGGCTTTCTGTCTGGTAAGACCACCTTTGGCACATCTTTCACTTCTGCCGCCGTTGACTCTATGGTTGAACTAGTAGGTTCGGTTTTCGAAGGCGGTTTCTGCGGATCAGTAGGGCGAGGAAGAGGTAGCTCTTTTGGGGTTTCTTTCCGCACTGCTGGCGGAGGGGTTTGGACTGGCAATGCGCCCACGCCATCTTTCTGGGTGTTCGGCTTCTGAGGAGGAGAATCAAAATCCTGAAGATGCGCTGGATGCGCCCAGTCGCTTGTTTTTCGCAAATGGACAATTAGGGCGATGGAAAGCAGTGCAAAGATAAGAAACACGCGGTAGCGTCGGAGTCGTAGCATCTCGAGATACTCCGTGGCCCTTCAGCAGTGCAGTAGGTTGAAGGTTGTGCTGGCTCGCACGCGACACAACTCATGTGTGTAAGATTGAGGAGGTTGAGAAGGTCATTTGGAGAGAAGGAACTTGGATTAACCTGCGCAGCAGCTCACGAAGATGTCAAACAAAACGGATCGATGTAAATATAATAAGAAAATAGGAAGACTGAACAGGAAGCCAGAGTTCAAGACAAGGAAGGCAAGACAGGGAGAGCGGAATGCATGTCCCACGATTATCCCACGAATGCTCCGTCCGCTCCGCAGGCTCGGTAGGGTGCCAGGTGCCAGACAGCCAGGGGGGAGGGAGGGTAAGGTGCTCAAAACACTGACTGGCAAGGGTCTCGAGAAGGGTTCGCGGACTCGTGGGGGGGATCAGCCAGCTGCCACGGGCACTGGGCACAGACAGGTACAGGCACAGCAGTCCGACGGAAGCGTGTGAGAGAGAGCAGGTCATATCATAGGTACGCGCCCTCATACCTACAAACTCTCTTGGCTGTATTGTTTGAAGCCAAATATTCATTGCGAGCTCGTTGGTAGACAGTGTTACATAATCATTTTGAAACGTACCTGGTGGTACAATACGTACTACTGTATCCTTCCTACCTTACGCAACAGTTGACTTCAACCCTGCGGGTCCTGAGCCACTTTCCCTAGGATTTAGTTATAGACGGATAATAATGCCAAAATATAGCGGGTCTTATACCCACAGTTTCTCGACGAATTCTCGCTACAGCTTTGTCATTCTTATCTTTGGTAGATCTTTATCAATGCTACCAAAGGGGTGACTAGCTCTAGCTAAGATGACATTTCCCCTTTAATAGAAGCAAAAAGCATATTTTGCGGTTTAGAATTCTCAAGGCCAATTTCTTATGTGACGCTAAGACGAAAACCAAGCAAAGTATCCTGAGATCGTTATATAATTTTACTCGATTGTCGTATCATGAGGTGCACATAGTGCCCCTAATAGCCACTTAACTCTGTCATCAATAGGCTCCGTCCATCATGCTTTCTAGGCCCTTGGTGGTACGAAGGCGTACAGTCGAGCAGCTCTACAGCTTTTTTAGCAGTGTCAATAGAGCCGAGAGAAGTAGACAGTTGCTCAGGAGAAACGGAACTGGACTATAATTTATTGATTCGGCTTGTACCACGTGCATTCGGTCGATTTCACTAAGACCCCAACGCTATCTATCGTTTGATGCATACGCCTCTGATACTTTTCCCGAAATGATGAGTGTTATACTGTACATATGCAGTGTTACATCGTCAATCGAAAAGCGCCGAAAGATACATTCCACAATCTAGACGCCCCGTGGAAGAACAGGCCAGAGCCCCAAATTAGACACTTCTGCTTTATTCGTCCATTCCAGGTCCAGGTCCACCTTGTCTGCCCATCTGTCTTGCCTTGAGCATCTCGTCGCATAGAAGAAGGTTTGATGCAATGCCGGAACTTGAGGCCATTGCGTTTCTGAGAACACGGAAAGAGTCGTAAACTCCCTCCAGCACCGGGTCCATTGGCTCGCCTGAAGTCAAATCAAGCCCAACGATGTTTCCTTCCGCTTGCTCATCTTGTAAGCTGGCAACTATTGCATCTGTTAGCTTACGTTATGAAAGGGGATCGGATGTGCTTACGTGCGTCCTGAACATCGTGGCCAGCATTTGCCGCAAGAGTCTTTGGGATAATCAACATGGCGTCTGCAAATGCCTGAACACCCCACTTCGCCTTTCCCTTTACTGTCTTCCGGAAAGCCTCGCTATTCAAATGAGCTGCCAGTGCTACCTGGAAAGCTCCAGCTCCTGGGACGACGCTCTTGTCAACAATCATATTGTAGACACTTCGGAGACCATCTCGGACAGCATCAGAGATCTGGGTGATGGTATGTTGATTTGGACCCTTGATGAGAATTGTGACCGACTTGGGATCCTTGACATCCTCGATGAATGTGTACTTCTCCTCGCCGAGTTGATGCTCATAAACGTTTCCTGCCCATCCAAGAACCTCCGGCGATAGATCGTCGACACTATTCTGTGCAATACCTCCACAGATCAATTGTAATCTCTCCATGTTACGTCTCTTTGCTCTTCGAAGAGCAAATATGCCATTCTTTACCAGGACGTCGAGGGACAGAGGGTCGATTCCTTTTTGGTTGATGATAACAAATCCCTTCTTTGGGTCATTACCACAGACTTCCTTCTTCAACTCCACAATCTTCCTCAGCTTCTCATCCACAAACCGACGTTCACTCTCAACCAGCTTATCCCGTTGTTCCGCGCTAGAGTAGTAGAATCCCGAGTTAATTTCAGACTTCTCGTACTCCAAGCTCACGTTCAGACTGAGGATGAAGGCGTTCTCGACCCTCTTTGGCATATCAGGATGTCTCGCGCCGTGATCCAAAGCAAGACCGCGGATTAGCTGTGTCTCGGAGGCGGTTCTGTGTTGCATCTTCATGATTTCAATCATGTGTAAATCGGGCTTCGCTGGAGCTTGGTAGATGGCCAGAACTGCATCGACAATATCAGGCGTGAGCTTCTCGGCAAGTGTATGGTTAAGCTTGGTAGAGAGGGATGTGCGCGCAACACATAGGAGGAGCTCGCGGTCGACTTCTCGTTCCAATTTGAAGGTGTCCAGAAACTGGGAGAGTCGCATGTTAGCAACAGCCTTACACTTGGAGATTCTAACATACCTTCAAGGACTCCGTCTTCGCAATCTCGTAACCATCGGTGATAATCCGTGGATGTAAACCTTCCGAGATATATCTGTCTGCCTGCTTCAAAAGCTCACCAACCAGTAGAACCACAGAGGTTGTGCCATCACCGCAGATATCATCCTGGGCCGTAGCTGCTCTTGCGATCATGACGGCCGTAGGATTTTGAATTTGCATCTCTCGCAACAGTACGTTTCCATCTTTGGTAAGTTTAATCTGCGAAGAGAGTGTCAGTATGCAGAAGTTAAAAATCATGAGCTCTTTCGTACTGCGCCAGCACCATCAACAAGCCTGAGAGCTGTTAGCTATAGTAACGCAGAGTGTTTCTGCAATACAAACATCTTTATCGTCCCTAGAGGACCCAAATTTGACTTCAAAACATCTTGAAGACCCTCACCAGCACTGATGTTGACTTTCAAAGCTTCTCCTCTTCTCTAGGCAAGATCAGTAAATATTTTCTCTGATAGCATTCTAGCGAACGAACCCTTGACTCTGCCTTCGGGTTGAGAAGCTGCGCGGCAGACATTTTGACAGCTGGTGATATAGGAGTAGGGGTATTCGTATTCAAGAGGTTGTGAGGGGTATCTTAACTTAATTATTGCTCATCAAAAGATCTCCTGTGGCCGACGCGAGTTGACGCGAGCCTCTTGGAAAGTATTCTCGGTAAGAATAGGTACGGCGGCCGAAATTTCCAGGTCCTTGTGCAACGCGAGGCTGAAGGCCAAACGCCCTTGATCTCCAAAGGCTGAGGAATCAACAAACACAACATTCATTCCAAACAGGGATTTCTCCAGAATCACGTCTTGAAAATGATCTCAGGCTGGAGCCTGGTTCTGACGCTCCTTACATCCCTTTTTGTCGGCCAAAGTCATGGGTGGTTTTGGCCATTTACAGCCGCAACGATCGATACTCCGGGCACTACCTACGCAGATACTGGTGCCAAACGTATCGCAATCATTGGTATGTTTTCTCAATAGTAGTATACGTATCTTCAGCTTGGTCTCGGTGATCCTGTCGTATTTTATAATATTATTAGTCCAAACGCAAGATATCTTCGATAAATTGCTCAAGCAGTGCAAGTAAACACTCTTACAGACTTCTAGACCAATATCTCCAATGTACGTGTTTGCGTGATATCTTGGAAACCGTCACTGCTTTACTTAATGAGATCGAGTATAAAGCCCAACCACGCGAGGAGTTTGTCCTTGATCAGGTGTTTCGGTTTCTCAAATCACACCTTTCCCAGCACAATCACTAATTTGCATCAACAGGAGCTGGCGCAGCAGGAAGTTCTACTGCCTATTACCTTGAGCAATTCGCAAACAAGTGCGGAATTGCTATCAATGTCACTGTCTTCGAACGCAATTCATATGTAGGGGGTCGGACCACTACCGTCAATGCACATGACAATCCACTAGAACCTGTAGAGCTCGGTGGGAGCATTTTCGTTGAAGTGAACGCCATTCTCAATAATGCTAGTCGTCTCTTTGGCCTACAGGCCAGAGAGTCTGATACTGAGACTAATGAGATTCTTGGCATCTGGAATGGAAAGACGTTCGTCTATACTCAGAAGGACAGCGGATGGAAGTATTGGGATATTGCAAAGCTACTCTGGAAATATGGTCTTGCCCCAATCCGAACACAACGCCTTTCGAAGAGTATTGTCGGCAAATTCTTGAAGCTTTACGAGTTTCCGTTCTTCCCTTTCAGATCCTTGTCTGACAGGCTCTTCGACTTGGGCCTTACCTCCGTCACCTCCCAGACGGGAGAACAGCTTCTCACAGCTAACAAGGTAGGCTATTCTGTTGATGATCTTATGATTTTACTGACAAGCCATAGATTGGAGCTCCATTCACGACTGATATAATTCAGGCGAGTACTCGAGTCAATTATGGCCAGAATCTTGCTTCTATTCATGGCGTAGAAGCAATGGTGTGTATGGCTATCGAAGGCGCTATGCAAATCCAAGGTGGAAACTGGCAGATCTTCGATAGTATGCTGAAGGCATCAAACACTTCAACTCTGCTGAATACTACCGTGAATGCGATATCCAAGACCAACGGAAAGTACAAGATCAAAACATCATTCAGAGCTTCTACCACGCACGAGACCCTGACAAACGAAGAGGCTTTCGACACTGTCGTTCTTGCAGCTCCTCTTCAGTATACCGACCTGAAGCTTGAAAAAGGCCTCTTGCAACGCATACCCGACGAAATTCCTTATGTGACACTTCACGTAACTCTTTTTGCTACCAACAAGACCTTCAGTCCCTTGTTCTTCAACCTAAGTTCTGGTTCTGAAGTTCCGACCACCATCCTAACAACTCTTGCGCCAGATGAAGTACCAGAAGCACCGCCGAAAGGCGTAGGGTCACCAGGTTTCTTCAGCATCAGTACCCTTCGCCAAGTGATCAACCCAAAGACCTTGGAGAAGGAAAACCTCTACAAGATCTTCTCTCCTGAGAAAGTTACTTCTGAGTTCCTCTCCAAGCTATTCGCTACAGAAGGTGAGTTTCACCTTACCCACTTGCTACAAAATGCTGACCCCGTCTAGTGCCAGAAGATCTCAGCTCCATCAGAGCCGACTCCGGACACGCCATCACATGGTTTTACCCAAAGGTCTGGCAATCGTACCCTTACGAGCTTCCTCGAGTGACGTTCGAAGACCCGGAGCTGGCCCGAGGTTTCTACTACACTAGCGGCATCGAGAGCTTCATTAGCACCATGGAGACTAGTGCTTTGATGGGAATGAATGTGGCACAGCTAATCGTGAATGATTACTTGCAGCTGTTGGAGGAGCAAGCTCATGGAAAAAGTCCTGCGCATGCAGTACTAGAAGAGAAGCCTGAGAGCCTGCACGTGGAGGAGTTGTAAAGGATGAATTGCTGCATTTCTTTCTTTGTGTATCATCAGCTTCCCATCATCTAATTGGTTCTCTTTTTAATCTTCTTGCAACCGAAGAACTACAATGCTTGTCGGTGATCGAATATCTTTGATTTTGGAACATGGACTTCTTTTGTGTTTATTCAAGCACCTCGATTCAGTTGGTATCTTCCCGGTGCTGGACTGGAATAGTGCTGAACCACCTCATAGTGACTTTCTTCTTTCTAACCGGCAGTGATATACCCGAGACAATTCCTCGGGCTCACCGATCATGATTGGATTTCGTTTAGACGCCTCTCTTTTGTTGTATCAATGCTATCAGAAGAATGGTATCATGAAGAACGTTTATCGTCGTATCACTATGTGACCCGATCCATCTTCGAACTTCTATAGATCGCAATCCTTCTTTCAGCTTCCGAGATCCACGCGAATCGCTATATACATCATTCCATCTCAACAATCCTCAAATCCCTCCCTCAAATTATCAAACTTCGAATACGGATACTCAATACAATTCCTCCTCCTGTCCATCTCCCCCAACTCACCCACCACTGTCTCAATTAAACTATGCTCCCCTTCTCTATCTGCGCTTGACTCCCACCACTAGAGAGAAACTCGGAGTCAGTATTGCGCTAGCCAGGAAAGTATAAAGGGTGAAAAGATGAGATTTTGAGTAGAGACTTCAACTCAGGATGAGGGTACAGGCCTTTTCCGTCCTTGAAATGCTCAAAAAGGCGAAAGAATTCGGAAAAAACTTACCATCCCTCCTCCCAAACCATGCTTCTTAATCCACTTCGCCTTCTCCCTAGCCATCTCGCAATTGTCATAAGTAACTAGATGCTTCTTCGTAGGATCGAAACTATATGTCGCTCTTGCCTGCTCATCATACCTCTCCTCCGCACCAGCTAAAGGTAGAACCTTATAATCGAAAACACCATTCTCCCACGATCCTTCTCCAACACCGCTATAAGGCTTCCCAATTCCCTCTGTGTTCTGAAACGCGCGTCCATATAACGGCATGCCGAGCACAATTTTCGAGGAATGCACGCCGCAGCTTTTGTAATGCGCAACAGCCTGATCAGTATTGAAAGGTGTAGCAGCAGCGTTCTTCTCAGAAGGTTTGATATTCGACTGATGGCCAGCGCAAGAGTCCCACGATCCCGCATAGTCATACGCCATCAAATTCCAGAAATCAAGATACTGATCCATGCCACTGATATCCATGATATCGTAATTCTGCGGACCGGCTGGACACGCAACTGTAAGTTCGAAATGATACATTTCCGGTAAGCTACAGCTATACGCATCCATAGCCTCACGACAAGCTTGCAACAAAAGGACGAAATGTTCTGCTTCAGCAGGCGATTTGGGATATTCCCAATCGATGTCTAGTCCGTCGAAGCCGTAATCTTTGATGAGTTCTACGGCTGAAGCAGCGAATTTCTCGCGCCCCGCAGCTGTGGATGCTGGGACGGCGAAGTTTGTTGAGTAGGTCCAGCCTCCGATTGAGAGGAGGATTTTGAGCGAGCGATTGCGATGTTTGAGGATGTTGAGTTGTTTGAGGCAGCCGTAGAGATTGTTTCCTATGTCGTTCCAGCTGTCGCTGTCGAAGTGGATGTCTTTATCCGCCCAGAGATCGGTGAGATAGCTGATAATAATGTGTGAGTATTTGACTCTTCCATGTGGGAATAGGCGTTTTTTGTCTTACACTTCTCCACTCTCTGGTCTCACATTCGCAAATGCGTAGAGCACATGAGTGAGTTTATCGGCAGGGAGGTCCTGTGGTTTGTGTTTCCTTCCGTAGATGGCCCAGTTGACGAAATAGGCTACAGAGCGATATCCATCACGTCCACCCATTGTCTTCCTTGACGTTGGTGCTCAAGATGGTACTGATTGCAGGTCCAAAAAGTTGGAAGTGGGCGATGAGAAGACTGATGAACACAGCAACCACAGATGCGGTGAGAAGAACGAGTCGTTTGGTGGAAGCCACGATGACTTTGTGTTAATTATGACTCTGAATGAGATGGGTTTGCGATTCAACAGAAGCAATTGTGATTGTGGCGATGCATTTCTATTGAAAACCTCGGGAACAAGTTTAGAAACTCGGCAAAGAGGCTTAGGAAGATAGATCAGTTTCAACTCCAATTACCAATTACGGGGCTGAGTATCTGTATAAGTGGAATGAAAACGCGTCAACATCATTCTAAACATGTCTATAGCCGAATCACTTTATAATTTGCTACTGATTTCTCAATTGAAGAGCTAGTAATATGCAACTTTTTTATCGATTCTAGTCATCAACTTTAGACCACTAAACAAGACAACTTATTTTGGCCATCTGTTATCCAACCAACCCATCTCTGGTTGCAGCAGTAAACTGCCAGCATGGCAGCTGTTAATGTCTGCCCAGCTGAGACCCTTGATTACTGTCTTGAAAGGGGTCTCAGTCCTGGGCTCCTCTCTCGGAATGCTTGATCCCGGTATGATAGTGCTCAAAGGCACACCAAGTCACTCTAAGAAGTGCAATTCGAAATCTTCCCTGACACGTAATCCAACTATCCATTCTTATCTTCTTCGGACTTGCTCTTTTGCTGGTAGACATCCATCTGGCTCTGCTTGATGTCATCACTCGAGCATATCTCAGGCGGTGGTAGTAGCTTCCTGTAACTCATCTCCTTTGGATCAACAACACCATACCCTACTGGATCCCTCTGCCTCAAGAAACTGACGATTCGTTCCTCTCTACTCCCATATGCAGTTGTAGTTTCTTTCCTCCGTCGAATGAGATCCTTGGAAATATTGTTATGCAAGGCGTCCCTCTGCTCTACAAAGCTCACCCCATAAGTCCCTGCCCGCGTAACCTGTCCAATGCCTCCAATGAAAGCAAATGCTACAATCAAGCCTACAAAAGCGCTGTTCGAAACATATCGCGGCTCTTGTGGTCCTTTTGCGTCCCTCTGATACCAACGCTCCCAGTCTTCCCATGTAGCATTCTGACTTGGTCCTTCAGTACCGCCGCCCCATCCCCAAGCATTAGAGCCACCCCATGAAGATGCTGGATCTGAGGCATCCCGGGGCTTCTTGACATCCGGTGCACCATTCCATCCCGCTCCGTAACAGTCGTATGCACTTCGCTTTATTGGATCCGATAGAATATCGTTGGCAGCAACCACAAGTCTGTATCTCTCCAGCTTTGTAGCATATGAAAGCCCATTGCTTGCTATGATATGGTCGTGACGATCAGGATGGTATAGCTTGACGAGCTCGTAGAACCTCCGCTTGGAATACGGAGAGCCCTTCCTCTGATCGAAGATCTGGTATGGTGTAGGGATTGTGTTCGCAGATGTTTTCTCTGGCCAGCGAAGCTTTCCATGATCGTGACGGCTATGGCCATCGGAGACCATTGCATAAGCACGGCATTGTTGTTTCCGTCTAGGAATCTGGGAGGGCGGGGGATGGAGTGATGACGTCGTTGAAGCGTGTGAGCCGTGAAGAGAATGCAGATTATTGCATGATAGTAGGATGCTGGATTTCTTAAACATGGTCAATAAAGAGCCTGCTCACTCCTGGAACTTTTCGATCATCTTTGGCTACCTGGTGGGGGAATCTCGAATGAAGTAGTTGTAGTAGTAAGACTGGCTCTTTGGCTCATCGAGCGAAAGCTTAAATCGGCGCTAAGTATCTCGAACTCAAATACTCTCAAATAAGTGCTCAAAATACTCCTTGACTTTGCTTCAGATCGTGTGATGCTGTATTCATGATAAAAGAAACAGGGACACAGCTTGGAAGATCACACTGTATCCATAATCATAGAATCTCCATTCAAAACCGCATATGTAGCATGCACTTCAACTTGACGCCTCCCCGATGCCGTGCCGCTACCAGATCTCGCTTGCTCGGCATTTTGTTGTTGATCTTATCTAATCTCATGATAAGCAACGCGTCGTCTCGAAAGCTGAACTCGAGCTGGAAGTAAATAATCTTCGAACGCGATTCTGCCTGAATTCGTAAGATTCGAAGTTTCGAACTTTGCATTTCGAATTCATGAAATTCCGAAAATGCACACATCAACTCATAACATTTGAGCTCCGCGCATTTGAGTGCGTTTGATTGAGCACTTTTCGCTCTCGAAGACGTAGGAACATCATTCGCCAGACCTGCCTATTATCACCCTTCGAGCTCACAATGAAGTGGCCTCTTTCTAGGAACAGGCGGCTTCTGCTGGGCAGGGCCACCCAGAGCCACGATCGAGCCCCTTTGCCAGCCAGTGGCGACTACAAGTTTGATATTCATTCAGGTCTGATGTATACCGAGGGCACTATTTCCTCCCAGCGTTTGGAAGAGCTGGACTGGGCTCGTCCTCGGTACATCACTACCAAGTCCACCCTAGCCAATCCTCGGCCCGCAAAAGGTTCTCGAACTCTGCGATGTACTGCAGTAGGTGTCGCTGTGGAAAACTTGATGGAACTCGACTTTGACGGTATCAGCCGCTTACCCAGAGGAGCTATTATTGCAATTTGGGAACTGGCAAACGAGAGGTGAGTCAACTTTTATTGCTACATCTTTCAGCCACGAGCCCTCCGCTGACGGTATTAGATATTATGTACCACTCAGTGTCTGGAAAATATTCTCAAACGTACTCCGAGAGGAAGATGACATACCCTTGAATGTCCTCAGATTCAGTGAGTATGTTGGGGCACCCCGTCTTGGTCTTCAAACCTACACAGCACCTCTGATATCCCCCACTTTCGAGTTCCTCACTTACCTCAACATCACTGTCAACTTCTCCGTCCCTGAGCTTGTCAGATTAGCGAGCGTCAAGAACCTAGGCATTCTCGAAGTCGTGCACAACTTCAGAGATAAACACCAAAGTAGTGTCACTGATCGTCTCATAAGAGCCTGGCATCAGGCCACCATAGACGATGGTGCATTTCCCGTGCTCCGAATCCTCAAACTGTGGAACCACAAGGAAGTGACTGAGGTATCCCTTCGATACCTGAACAGCTTCCCTGCATTGGCTCTATTCGATGTTCGAGGTTGCACCTTCAACACAGGATCACGAGCTATAGGCCGTACGCTTGGATGGAAGTCGACTCTCGATGTTGGTGTACTGAGCTTCTTCGATGCTATGTGTGTCGAAAGAGTAGTTCTCATGCGAGCCACCATCGATGAAAAGCCCAAGCCGATCCGTAGAGCTGCATCTCGCCAGCTAGCCGATCACGACAAAGTGATTCGCATCCCACGATCAGAAGTAGCAGGATTCCTCACCAACTCCCGCCTCCCGACACCAAGGCCAGGTCTTGAACTCCACCCAGAATGGACCGTATGGGAAAAGGATGGCAACTTCATAGAAAGACCAAGCACATCATCAAGTTCCGAGAAGATCCGCCGGAACATCCACCATAATCGATCGCATATAGCCCAACTCTACGAGACCTGGGAGTTCATCCCCTACACCATCTTCTCACGTATCGGCGAGCTTCGAAGCGATCGTGACCTCCGACGAGCAGGCGTCTCTGTTAGCGATGCAGGCGTCGTCAACGAGCAACTCGTCAGCACCGTACCCATGGCCTGTCTACATCTCGGTCGTCAAAATGAGCCTCTCAACCCATTACTTCCTAACAATCCGATCAAATCTTTCTACGGAAACGCTTACACTGAGTCTTCTTCCTCTGCGTCCCGTTACCGTAGCGAGAATACGAAAACCTTAGATAGGCCTGGCGAGGAGATGTTCCAATTCCCGAACTATATGCCAAGAGGTCGACCTGATCCGAGGAACATCACTTTTTACAGGATCAAAACGCCAAGTTCGGATTCTGAGGCAAACACTTCCGGGGTACTGGAAGTGGTTGACAACGAGGCGAACAAGGGAGAGAAGAGGAATTCTACGAAGTCAAAGCGAAGCGGTTCTCCTTTTGCGAGGTTCAGAGATGAGGGGCAAACGGCAAACAAGGAACTATCTATGAGTCCGCGGCGAAGTGCTTCCCCCTTTACAATGTTCAAAGAAAGGGGAAAGAAAGCAGACAAGGAAGGCTCGATGACACCGGAGCGAGCTCATTCCCCGATCACAGTTCCGGTTTTCAAAGACGAGGTAGAGCAGCTTCCAGAGCCCACAAAATCAAGACGAAGTTCCCTCGCATATTTCGGAAAGCATCCCGCAAAGTTCATGCAGAACAAGAAGCAAAAGCTAAATGATGTTCTTTCTTCTTTTATGTAGCAAATGGGCAGCTATCAGAGTGGGCAGAAACCCCTTGAGTCAGTATGAATGCTCGATTACGTATGGATGGATGGATGCGGTGGTTTGTTTCCGATACCCAGGGTTGTATATTACTGTAGAAATATTGGGATAATCTTGATCGATCGGAGAAGGCGTTGTTTTCGAGAGCTTAAGACGTGAGCATTTCCGTTCCGAAGGTTTGAGAGGACGCATGTCATTTGAGCGGAATATTTGGGGCGTTCTTGTATTTTAGCTCCTCGTCGGAGCTCGTTTTGCATGCGACGATTTGCTAGTTCATGGCGAATTATTTTGCATGCTCCTTGAGATCCTGTATGCATGTACGGAGAGTTTCAAGCATAGTCTAGAAACGAATGGAAAGTCAGCTGTGACAGCTACCCTTGTGGAGTATGCTTGGCTGTGGTTATGATTTCTGTTACCTTGCTACCATACCAGTAGCTTCGCTGCTGAGCTCTTCTGCTCACGTGGGAACTACGGCGACATGTTGCTGCTAAGATTGACTTCCTGTTATCTACTGTGACGACAGAGAAAAATTACCGACACGTCTTTGAGTAAAGAGGGAGAAGAGACGTTTTCGAGAGTCATGAACCCGGATATACTTGAAGGAGTAGTGTGCATTCGGTTCAAGCCATAAAACTGAACTACGCAAATCCTTAGAGGAGTACAATACATGGCCTAAGAGCCCGCTCCACTAGGTCCCATAAAATAAGTACAGAATAGTTTATCAGAGCGTCATGTGCCAGAATACACAGCTGTCACTCCGCGACCACACTCTATCCTCTGCTCCACGCTAACATTCCGCCCACCGAACCTGATATTCGTCCTCGGCGTAATTTGAAATCTATGCTCTTCTCTCCTTCCCCTCTCCTGATCGGCATCCAGAGGTGCAATATAAACAGGATTGCTCACATTATTCCTTTTTCCAGTCCCAACTTGATAGAATTCATTTCCACCCCACCAGAGCACGTCCGCGCCCCAATTCGTGTCATTTTCTGAGCTGTGCTTGCTTGCTTTCAAGTGTGTGATGTTGTCCATAACTGCGGACATGTGTGTAGCACCGACTGAAAGGGAGGCAAGTCGAATGGGAACGACAGTGCTGGTAATCTCATCGTATTCGAAAAGCCCGGACAGAGCTTTAATCTTTGTGGGGGTTCCTTGCACGTGTGTCCATCTTCCATTGCCCAAACCTCCAAAAATTCCTTGCCCACATGCCCAGGTGTCGGCTGTCACTCTTCCGAGGCCACGAGGATCTTCTTCTCCTTGGCCAGCAATTCTGGTAGCATCAATAGTGAAGAAGCTGTTCACTCCTCCTGCAGCTATGTTCGTTACTTTAGGTACTGAAAATGTGCCTTTGTAAAGCTTGTCAATAGGGAGAAGCGATGGAGCATCTATCACTGGCGACTCGGCGGATGGGTCGAAGCCTAACTGGCCAACAGAGTTATCTCCGAAGGCGAAGACCCGTCCAGCTCTGTCAGCTGCCAAAGAGTGGAAATTTCCAGCTGCAATTTTGGCAATCTCAAACCCCTTTAAGGTGCTGATCTCGTGCGGTTGATCGACTGAGCCCTCAGGTCTCGTCGCCCAGGTCAATCCAGGAATCCCAAGCTGACCTTTGGAGGGAAAATCCTCAGTCGCAGTTGCTGCAGAAAACAAACGACCCTTAGTAGTAAGAATCAGGCTGTGCTCAAGTCCAGTGCTGATATCTGATATTCGTTCGCCCCATGATAGATCTTTTAATGAAATTGTCCGGTAACTGATATTGGATCGGCTGTTCCAAAATGGAAACCAAGAACTTTCTAGAGCTTTTTCTCCGGCCAGCTGATCTTTCTGGCTTGCCGAAATGGAGTATACTGTTCCGTTGGATGAAAGGGCTACGATTCGATCCCGGGAAATGGTCAACTTCACAAGATCCTTGCCTACGAGGGTTGGTGTAGGGTTTGTTGTTGTTTTCGAAAATCCCGCACCCCATTGAAGAAGATCTCCGTTCTCAGCAATTGCAGCCCCAAAATTACTGTCTAATTTGATGTCCCTGATAAGCTTTCCGTCGAAATATGGTATCCGTCGAGGGGCCTTGATACTGGGTTCGTCTGAATCTGGTGCTACTACTCTGCCACTATTCGAGCCCCAAGCATAGACACCGGGGTTCTCCCAACTCTTCTTAACTTGAAGATGTTGAGAACTGATCAAATCTCGATTCTCTTCCCGTGAAGTTGCCTTCTTTCGTGGTTGTTCAAACTTGACTTCTGCAGGGCCCGGTATTTCCTCTGCGTGAAGAGTCCTTGGATAACCGCAAGAGTAGAGGATACCGCCTCCAACTACGATTGAGAAGAAGAGTCCTGCTTTTCGAGATCCTGAGTTTCTACTCGCAACGGCGACTCTAGACTGGTTTTGGCCCCGGAAACATCTTCGTTGAGCGGCACTTCGAGGCAATTTGCTAACCCGTTGTGCAAGTGAGAAACGTGTAGAGTTAACTCTAGATGGCATCATTTTGACGGTCCTTTTTTCTTGAAAGGGCTTGCTGTTTTATTCCATTGACTTCCGCGGACCTCCACTTGTATTCCTGCTGTATTCGGTGTTATTGTACGCTGTTGGGACGTTAAGAGGTATATGGAGTATGGATAACTGTTCAGCCTCGTCTGTCCATGACGCCGGCATTTCATGCCGCTGCGATCGCTCTGTGGTCCGAGCGAGCAGCCCTGCTCGCAACGACTGAAGCGTGTTCTCACCAGCCTCGTCCTCGTGTACATCGTCCAAGTAAACATCGCGGAAATAAAAGCTCAAAATGTACGAAGACTCCTGGTACACATATGTGCCAGACTCAAACCCCAAAAATGACGAGCCAGCCTCTCAATCATCAAACCATCGGCGAAGAGAATCCTTGTTGAAACAACCGAATGTCAGCAGGCCTACACCCAACAGAGACATCGCTAATAAGCTCCAAGGGAAGCGATCACATTGCCAGTACCCAGGCTCCTATCTTGGAGTTGTACGAGGAACCCACAGGTCTCAAGGGACCCCCAACAGCAACTCTTATCCGGAGAGCCAAATCCTACAGTGACTTCTATGATGCCGCAGCATCATATCTTGGCAAGGAGACAGTGAAGCCAAAAGATGTTTTGGAAGGATGTGAAATTTCTCACGAAATCGATTCAGTTAATGGTAGATACGAACATTTCGAAGACGAGCTTCTCGACGAGAGCCAAGAGCAGTATAGGCAAGTTTCCTCTACATGCAACAGTAGCATTTTATGGTGTTACTAACATTTTCCCCAGACTATATAGAGATCAGCTCGTTATTTCAGAGCGACATCTTGATACTCTGATCAACGATACATCAGCTGCTTTAGATCTACTTGCCTCTTTGTCCGAATCGTTCAAGGCCGTCGAATCAGAGACAACGACTTTCCAAGCCCAATGTGAAGACCTACTGGATGAGCAGAAACGGCTTCGTGATCTGGCAGATGAAGTCGGAACGGACTTGCAATACTATGCTTACTTGGAACCGCTTACTCGGCGTCTCAACGCTCCTGGTTCTGGCAGACTCGTGAGAAATGATGATTTCCTGGATATGCTCTTGAATTTGAACACTTGCATAGACTTCATGGTTCAGCATGTGAGTTAAAAGCTACCTCATTATCCTATGTCCTGATTCAAACTCAGACTTGATGATCTGTGCTGACTCTTACAGCCAAACTACCGAGATTCAACAGTATACAAGACTCGATACTCAACACTACTAGAACGAGCGCTCAATTTAGTACAAACTGCTTTCTCATCTGCTCTCCGTGATGTGTCGGAGGATGTATCCATAGAACTCAAGGCGAAAGAGCACACCGAAACTGCAGAGTATATTCTGCTCTATGGGAAGTATGAAACGGTTTACGAGATTCTCGGGACACCCATCCAGAAACTTTTGAAGAGTGCGGAATTCGCTTTTGGGCAGAAGGGTGACGATAAAGCCTCCAGACCCTATGCTCACCAGTATCATGAGCTATACAATCAGCTTATCGATGCTTTCCTCAAAAGCCGTGAGCCAGTTGGAACTTTAGTATTGAAGAATCTCCGAAGGTTTGCAGATAAAGAGAAACCAGACACCGATTTCGAATCATTTGCTCGTGTCTGTACTCAGCATGTTCTGGATATCTGTTATAATGAGCAAAAGCTAGTAACACAGTTCTTTCAAGGCGGCCCTCTTTTGGCTGATTATCAGCCTCTTGAAGCATATACGAAAAGCAGCGAATATGCCGGTCGCCTGGAGAATAACATTCTCTCACACCTTGAGACGCTTCACACATTTTTATTGCCATATCTAAGCAATGGGGATCTACAACGGATATGTGGGCTGGTCAACTGGTTAGAAACCATGTACATGGTATCCAACGAGGAAGACTTCGACAATGACCAACCAGTAGACAGCCGAAGGTCGATTGCGCAGGCATTGCTGAACAAGTATCTTTGGAAGTCGTTGGACAGTCTTTTCCTCAAAGCAGCTACAGAGATTGAACTCTTCAAACCAGCCCAAGAAGATCTCAAGACTACAGCAAAAGCAAAGATCATCACGAATGAGACAGCTAAGTTGGGAAGTGGTCCAGACGTTGATGGAAAAGTTCAGGTTCATGGTAGTCATGCTCCTTTAGTGTCAAATTCTTATCCTACGGTGAAGACTGTTGTCAAGCTGCTCGTCATGTACAACGAGGGATTCTACGAGAGACCGGTAAGCACCTTATGCCCGTTTGCGCTATTAGAGGTACTAACTCCTCCAGCGAACAAGCGATGTCCTCTATGAGATCGTCCATCAAGTCACCGAATCCCTCCAAAAAGCAGCCACGATCATCAAACGTACATCTACCATGATGGACGCTCAACTATTCCTCATTCGGAACCTAATGTTCATTGAGAACTTATTCATGACTCAAGAAATCCCCGATGTCGTCCGACAGTCAGCCGAATTTGATTTTTCTCCAATCTGGGACACGATCCAGGAACTACAAGACCGTAAGCAGCTATTCAACCCTCTCGCTTACATTACACCGCTTGTGAGAGGTAATCTGCTTCCTGCAGTTGTGGACCGTGTTTTGGATGCGAGGAAGGAATTGGAAAAGGTGCTTGTTCAGCAGATTACCGCTTTTACGAAGACGTGGCAGGCGAAACTGGCGGAGAAAGATGTGAAAAAGAGGGAGGTGGTTGCTAGAGAGTTAGAAATTTTGCTAAATAAGGCTTTTGATGATGATACGACGAGGGCTGCCTTGATGAAGATGATAAGGGCAGAGGATACTGAGTAGTAGATGTGTCATATGGGATCCGAACTATCAATGCATATCATCCCAAGTAACCAGCTCGTTCATTTAAGTCTGGACACACATCATTCTGAAAGGGCGAAGGAATCTCTGCTATGAACCGTTGTGAATCACGCTCCCAAACTTAATCAACTCGGCTGACAGTACCCACGCTCAAAAGATTTCGATTCGTTACGCTAGTAGTAATAACAGAGCACAAAAGCGAGCGTAAGCACTGGCTCATAGTGGTGACTAGACATAGAGAAGGAGGATTTTGCTTCCCAATATGATTACAGAGTCTTCTTCCTAGCTCATGAATCACATAAGGCTTATTCCATGACCTCGCAATAATATGTTAGCAGACTAATATGGTATAGAAGGAAGAGCCTGTTTTCAAGCCACGAATCGTTCTCAAACATCAACAAGCCATACTACCGACCACAACACTTCGGATATACACAACATCCACATAATAAACAAAAAGCAATTCAAATGTCGTTAAAAATATGCAACTCCTTACTACCCTCTGCATCCTACTCGCCCTCTCCGATTTGGTATCCACCATGCCCACAGTCCAACACGTCGAAACCAGACCCCGGAACGATCCCCTACTCGTAGCCACCTACTCTTGCTTGAGGAAAGGCTACTCACTGGTGCGACCCTTTGCATGGGACGCACCAGTCAATCGACAGGAAACTGCAAATGTTACACGCTTTATATCTGTGCCGAAGCTCCTGGGCTACCGTCGAAGAACATCACCGTGGCAAGACATTCCAGACCCCTTTGTATCCGGGGTTCTGTCAGGTGCGTAGGAATAATCGTGGGGATGTGTGTGCCGATCATAAACACGGATGGGAGGTTGATTGAGTGAATATAGGAAGGAAGAATTCTGCCTGACATGTTCGGGTTGCTTGGAGATTTCGAAGGCTGGTAATCTGACCATGAGCACGAGATGAGGTTTGTTACTTGCGTCTGGGTGGGAAACTCTTTAGGTTTCACTGTGTCTGATGGGTCTTCAGATCGCTGGTCCGGTCGCTTCATCTATGTCTTTCAAGTATGTAACGAGTTCGCTAAGGCACTTGAATGATGTGAGCAGCTCTGGTGGCTCACACGCAGAAAGGAAGCATGTATTGAAGCATGCCCAGGAATCATTAAATTGGTTCCGTGTCTCCATGCAAATAGTTCGGTCCTGTTAATGGACCCAATATCGCTCTCTCATGTTCAACAACCGCTGACCCCCATCGCCGAAAACAGCCCATGATCACTTTTCCATGAAGAAAGTAACGAACTCCTCATCTAAAATTAAGAGTCAGTCAGAACCCTTCTCTGAATATCTTCCCCATGTTAGCGAGAACTAGCTACTTACAATCGATCAATCCATCGCCATTTTTATCAACTTCCTGAATCATAACCTTGAGATCGTCATCTGAGAGATTCTCTCCGAAAGTCTTCATCAGCTGGCCGAGTTCTTGGACAGAGATGCTTCCGCTTCCGTCTTTGTCGAAGACGTTGAAGGCGCTGCGCATCTCGTCGTCGGCGTTTGCGGGCTTGTGCTTGATGCTCATCATTTTGATGAACTCTAGAATGCTTGTCAAAATCAGAGCCCAGAGTAAGAACATCGAGGAAAATAGACCGGCGATATGTACCTTCCAAATCAACAGTTCCGGTTTGATCGAGGTCTACTTCATTGATCATGTCTTCAATTTCTGACATGGTTGGGTTGAGTCCGAGAGAATTCATCACAGCAGACATTTCTTCCTTGGTGATTACGCCTGGTGATCTTTAGCAGCTTACACCGTGGAATCAGGATAAAGAAGCCCTCTCATACCATCGTTATCGCTGTCCTATTTATAGTGAATAAATCTCAGAGCCATATTTTTGGTGTATCACTTACGAAGAGCTGGAAAGCCTCTTTCAAAGCAGCAACATCCTGTTCCTAAAATACATTTGGTAAGTACGAGCTTTGTAGACAGACAAAAAGTCCTTAGGAGGTTATGATTCTTACATTCGAGGCACCGAGTTCAGGCATTTTGGGATAGATGAGTAGAGTTTTCAATATGGGAGAGTTTCGATACTATTTCGTGTCGAGGCTAGAACCACGATTGAGGGGTTGATGAGTGAGGAGGGGCATGTTCTTGGCGATGTGCTGTGGATTGCAGCTTCATGGCCATCACATGACGGTCTCACTGCATGCAAAGCTAGCCTTTTCAGTTGAGCATCTTAGAGTTGGGAAAAATGTGATGGTTGATGTATACAGCTGGCTAGGATACACTCAAGGAGTGTTAATGATCATTGCTGACCTCACGCCTAGTAATGCATTCATTATTTACAGTCCGTTCAAGTTCACGGCATGCAACAGCTCCTGTGAATCCCAAGAGCTTGGATCTGAGGTGTAATGCTCTTTCGTATCAGTTACACTGTGGCTGCAGAAGCTTGCTACTGCTGTGGAGGCAGCAGCAAGATACGGCAGAGTGCGCAACGGTCAGTTTGTGGTCTTGAATGCGACTATAACATTGGGCTGCCATACAGTCTCAAAGTTAGGGGGGTGCTCAAAGCCGTGGAGATGTTGTCCCCCGCCGAGCCGATACACCAGTAATTGGATAAGATAGTTGAAAGGATCCAGACATATAGACATCACATCACCAATTCACCATGGAAGAGTGTGTTTTGGAAATGAGTTTCCTAGCAAGCTTTTGTTCTTAACTAGCCATCAAGAATTACATCCCAATTCCCATGCATGCAAAGTGACTCCAAATTCCCTTGACTAATTCCTAACCCTTATGCCTGGGTGGTCTTGGCGGCGGCTTGGTTTGGGTTGACCTTCTTTCCATCCTTGTTGTAGCGGACACGAGGAGGAGGAGCACGGTTGCGGCGACCCTCACGGGAGCGGACACTATTCAAAATTGTCAGCCCTGGTGTTCTCTTAAAGAAAGGATGCTCAACCAAGGTTCTTCTCAGTGCGTGACGTACCGGACAATCTTGCCATGGATGGCGCATGAGACACAGTACTGCAACTTGAGGTACATCTTGGGAACGGTGTATTCTGGGAATACGGAAGCGTCCGAGATATCTCCTATAGAAAGAATTATATGTCAGCCAGTTTCGTCGCATTCGGGAAGGGAATTTAGGAAGGTCTTAGGAGGCCACGAACTGATAGCCTGTAGATACGTTAACATTACTTCGGGTTTCGAATTTATCACAGCGTTGCAGACAACGTTGGAGTAGGGATAAAAAAACTCACAGCTGACTCAACCATATTTCTGATGGTGAATCTCTTTATTGCCTTGTCCTGAAGATTTTGTTAATATGGCGAAGTTGGGACCTTCGAAAGGCGGAAAGCGAACCTTAGGTGTGCAGCGCGAGCAGTTGCTGCAACGGATGGGCTTGACATGGCCTCGTCCATTCTTGTTACGACCGCTGGAAGCCAATTAGCCCTCTATACGTAAACCGTCTTTGGGGGGACCTCGGAAGTGTAGAATTCGATGTAGGTGTCCGTAGATTCTTGGGCAAGCTTCGCGGTACGTTGAGGAACGTGAAAATCTCTGGATCGACCGAATGAAAATGCATGTAAAGGTACTTACTTGGCTGCGCGCTTCTTGACCATTTTGACTGATTCTGAGAGGATGATTGTTAGTAATGTCAGAATCCATTCCGGAGCTTTCAACTCACTAGAAGGGTTGTCGTTGAGGAGATATCTGTTGGAATGGGCGTCTCGACGGCGATGGTATTTGGCAAGCAATTCGCGCCTTCCGTGTGCGGAAACCCTAAACGGCTAGTCTCAAAGTCGACTAACGCGAAAAATCGGCTTGGCGCAGCCACATATCTTTCCCGGTCGCGGGAAAAATCACTATTTCCCTTTCCAACGAGATTGAGGATATCAACTTCAAGTTGATTAGATTGCCGCAACGATGCAAATCTTCGTGAAGACCCGTAAGTTGCGCCTCTCTTCGATCTTCATTTTCGAAATATCCAGCTCACATCTTCCCCCTAACTAAACCTCCCGTCAAACCATATCCTCAACCCGCACTCCTTGAAAACGTTCACGATATTTGCTAACTTATCAAAAGTGACGGGCAAGACAATTACCCTAGAGGTAGAGTCTTCCGATACTATCGACAACGTCAAGTCCAAGATCCAGGACAAGGAGGGCATTCCCCCCGACCAACAACGCCTCATCTTCGCCGGCAAGCAACTCGAAGATGGCCGTACCCTCTCCGACTACAACATCCAGAAGGAGTCGACTCTTCATCTAGTCCTCCGTCTCCGTGGAGGTGCCAAGAAGCGCAAGAAGAAGGTCTATACCACCCCAAAGAAGATCAAGCACAAGCGCAAGAAGACCAAGTTGGCTGTTCTCAAGTACTACAAGGTCGATGGTGATGGAAAGATCGAGCGTCTGCGCAGAGAGTGCCCATCTCCAGACGTAAGTTCTCAGCTCGTTTGATAACACTTGATATGAACTAACATTTTTCAGTGCGGTGCCGGTGTCTTCATGGCTGCCATGCACGACCGACAATACTGTGGACGTTGCCACCTAACCTATATCTTTGATGAGGCCGGAAAGTAAAGCAATGATGTGCAGGACATAGATGGATAGCTACTGAGGAGCTTTGAGTGTATCTACATTGAGACTATCAAATGCTAGAGATGCTCGACAACATTGGGTTCCAACTTTGGTGAAACTGTGAAACTGATTATTATTTTACGTGAAGATGGAGCGTACCTCACGCTGGACCCCTTTAAGGACATTCGCGTTTGTCAACCATTATCCAGCCGAAATGTCATGGGATAAGACTCGGTCACAACTGCATATCTGCAAACTACCTTGACTGCTCTTAGATCTCCTGATACTTCCTCACACAACTCTCTCTGTTTCGGCGTTCTCGAGAACAATATATGAATTGCCAGGTCTCCGATGAAGAATGAGCATAGACTCAGGTGCCTAGAAAGATCTAAAATCGGAAGAGCATCTTGACACATCTATGACAGGTAGGTATCATTCTGAACAGTCCACGAACTTTCATTCTCTTAGAATCCCCTCGCTGTAAATCCACTTCCTTTAAGTCACGGCCATTCCATCGAAAAGAAAAGTAGAGATTGACACTCCGTTTGACTGATTCTAAGGGCAGAACAACCGGCGTTTCCTCGACCTGAAACATCCATGAGATTTGACCCCGCGCTGCCAAGCAATCTTTGACTTTCTACCAACCCCACCTCACGATCTCGACATCATCTCGCAGCCAGTCCCCAAGCAAGATTTACCCACCTTGGCAGCTGCTAAGGCTGTCTATTTTGTATCCATTCAGCTGTGCAAGCATGGCAGTCTATTGTAGCACTCACTCCGCGCCCTTAATAGAAACAAGAAGCTCTCATTGATCAGGTTTACAGTGACGTAGTCTTGGCAGTATAAAGTGAACTGCTTTTGCTCGTGAGACCACCTCCTCTTTCGTTATACAATATAGCTCTTTCTATATAAGGTCTTCTCCTTCGTCAGCTTCCTCTCCACCTTCTCCAAACTTCAAACTTTACCAAACACGTCTCACTTGACACTATCATCCCAAGTTAAACCACAACACTCACAATGGATTTCGTCAATAAACTCACTGGCGGCGGCGACAAGCAACAAGGCGAGGCCGGCCAGAACACCAACCAGAACCAGCAGCAAGGTCAGAACGAGCAAGGCTCATCTGGTGGAGGTTTCCTAGGCAGCCTTGGAGATAAGTTCAATTCTGCTGCTGGAGGCGGAAAGGAGAGCGAGAAGAACGAGGATTACCTTGACAAGGGTATGTTTACCTTTCAACTCCGACCATTGTTCCGCTCGTCTTGCTCGAGACCTCTGCCCACTCATTATATGTTGTTCTTTTTACGACGCAGAGGTGGTTTAGATCTAACTTGCTTCTAGGAGTCGACTTCGTACAAGAGAAATTCTTGGGTCAGGGAAAGCAAGACAACGAGTCTGCTATCGAGCAGGCTAAGGACGAGCAGATCTCTGATTTCATCCGTGGTCAATACAAGAATACCACTGGTAGCGACATCCCCATCAAGGACAAGGAGACTAGACTTGGTTAAGCTGCTTGTGTGAAAGATACACCACGGATGGATGGGATTGTGAGGGGTGAGCTGAGCCGAACGGGGTAGCATTTACATGGCTTTCGATGGTTTGACAAATGCATGGCTTTCGATATACCTAAGGGTGGAATGGGATGGTAGACGGAAGGAATCGATGATTGTACGATTATGACAAACATATGATTTTCAAGACTTTATGACATCAATATATGCAGTGACCTCCTATCTCTTCTTCAGCCTTCCACAACCTAGGATGTCGGGTGCCTTTGTGTTCTGATCATTCAAGTCTGCATCGGATGGTTTTAACTGGGCTGGATAAGGTTCTCTCACAGTACTTGAAAAGAAACCTGCAGTGAATTGAGCTAGATATCGAGTAAGTGAACTAAGTCCCGTGTGTAGGATGTCCTTGATAGAATACACCGAAGAGGGCGAAGACATTGTTCGTACATTGCGAATTTCCTTAAAAAGCTATTCCGATCGATAGTTTTGCACTAGTTTTGTGACTTCTAGTTTTCATTTTCTTGGAGTGTTGAAGGTTATATAAGTGGTTCGCTTCACCAAGTGCCTCCGTATAGGTACAAATTCTAGTCCCTGCAGATCGCCTCGGAAGCTCTACGGGAATGCAATACTTCTTCAGCCTCGCCCGCCATTTCCACGACCCCGGTTTGCAGTGCAGACCTGTGATCGATCTCGACCTCGAAGATCTGGCAAATTTATTCTCAAGCTGCTCGAAGCTCGTGGATACGATGCACTGAAATGCGCGTCTTGACAAGTTTTAAAAAGCTTTGCAATCTCAAGAATGCCGCCAGTCGTCTGTCGGTTTTGGCAACAAGGGACCTGTAGGAATGGAGGTATGTCGCGCCAAATCCTTAAATACCAGAATTGAGACTAATAGCATGTGAAGATAGATGCAAATTCCTTCATTCGAACGATTCGAATCCAAATCAACAACCTGTCTCGAATAGAAATCAATATGCTCCCCTCAACAATAATGGCTACCAAAGCGGTAGTTCTAGAGCAGGTACGGAAGATGGCACTGGGAATACTTGGATGTAGCTGATATTCATCATAGTATCGCCAGTCCGTGAACTGCCTTACTCCTTAGACAAGAAAGCTATACTCCTCGATTTGACCTCTGAGAAACCACAATGGATATTGTCTGCATATGGACCGGGGAGGCAAGCTCCTGCGCAGCTGTTTGGGGGGCCTATGCGTGAGCACAGCTTTGAGGAAATGCGACTTTTACATTACATAGCAGTCGCGGCAGGAAATCCTCAGCAAGCAGTTGGTCAAGTTCGGCAATTGGATCTAGAGGTAGAGGACTGACTTGTATGTAATAGGTTCAAGAGGCAGAGAAATTATGGCACGTCTCCGAACAGCAGATACAAACCGCAGTCAGCAATATTGACGGAGCTGTAAACTACATCATCAACGCCGAAAAAGAACATCCGAATCGATTGGACATTGTCAGGGCAGGACATCCTGCATCTGGGTCGCAACCGAATCCATTTAACAATCAGTCTTCCTCCTTTCAGCAACCTTCCGCATCCGCTCAGAATCCATTTGGAGGACCAAGTCAACCAGCTCCAGCCGCTGCAGCATTTGGGGTACCGACTGCTCCAGCTTTTGGAGCTCCATCTGCGCTTGGTGGAGCGTTCGGCCAACCTTCAGCACTCGGTCAAAAACCCAATCCATTCGGGGGCGCGAATGCAGCATTTGGAGCACCTACCCAACTTGGTGCTGCAGGAGCATTTGGGCAGCCTTCCGCCCTAGGCCAAAAGTCGAATCCTTTTGGGGCCTCAGCAGCAAGCTCTCAAGCTCCTGCAGCTGCTCCATTCTCCTCCTTCGCTGGTTCGGCCAACGCTTTCGGTCAGAATTCAGCTTTTGGAGCTCCTTCTCAACCTGCTACATCTAATTCATTTGGAGCGCCATCAAATGGTTTTGCTGCACCTTCACAAACAGCTCAGCCCAATCCATTTGCTCAGCCATTTAATGCCAACTCGAACACCAACCCCTTTGGCGGTCCAAGCAATACACAGTTGAATCCAGTCGGAGCACCAGGCTTTGGCGAACCTTCACCTGCCAGGAATCCATTCGGAGCTCCCACACAGCCATCACAAGTACCCAAGAATGCTTTCGGGGCACCTACCGCTCCACAGGTAAATCCATTCGGGGGAGCTCCTACGACTCCCGCTGCCTTGAATCCTTTCGGACAATCTTCAAACCCTACTCAAACCGCGAATCCATTCGGGCCACCAGCAGCAGTCGGGGACGGCAACCCGTTCAGCAAACAGCCTCAATCTCAGGTCCAACTCACTCAAAACGGTCACGGTCCCAACGTCCAGCTCAACGCCAAACACCCTCCCCTCACCTCCTACAGCTCCAAAGACAACACTGGCCGACTAACGATGTTCAAGAACAAGCGCGTCATCTACAACAAAGATAACGAGCCAGGCTTCACGAACCAGGACGGGATTTGGGAAAGGATATGGTTTCCGGATGGACCGCCTATCTTCAATAAAGACACGCAGGTCGAGGAATCGATGTATGATGAGAAGGTCAAGAATGAATATTTGTTTGCGAAGCAGACGGGTAGTTTTGAGGGTGGGAAGATGCCGTTGCTGCCGCCGAAAAGGGAGTGGTGTCATTGGGATTTCTAGAGGGGCGATGAGATGCGATGGTACTTGGTCGAGCTGATTGGTTTGGGCAGTATGACTTTTATGCGTGCATCTATGGTGGGCAGGCGGTTTGTGAGGCGTTAGGAAGAAGTAGAGGGAAAAGAAAATGAAAGTTGTGTCTGCATTTCAGCGACGTGTAAGGAGTTATATGGTATTTGAAATTGATTACATCAAATTTTTTAGGACTTTCTTCGGTGATGAGTTAGCTGGTCTCTCGCGTTCGTAGCTCGCTCGCTTATTTGGCTCTTGTTTACATTGCCTGCATAACTCGCTTCCTTACCTAAACATTCTTGTTTGGTCGTTGACGAAAGAATGTGATGTCTAAAGGATGCCACACACTGATATAATATAGTGATCCCTTGTGCGCCGATATACGCGTGCAAACATTAAGAAGGTAAATGATGTCAAAACGGTTCGTTCATTATCGTAGTAGGGAGATATCCATCCAGCTAAACCTATCCATCCGTATTATGCCTTCCCGGTCGTTCAGAAGTGCCTAAACCGAGCCAAAAAGAACCAATGATGACCTCCCATAAACATCCGATGAAGCCACGTCCGAACCCATAACAAGAGAGCGATACAGCCAAGCTCCAAAGCCCAAACAACCCTAGCTTCAAAATTGTGAGATACAAAATACAATCAGTCAAGTCGTACAATACAATGCCCAAAACAGCAAAACTCCTTGAGGTCAGTGGCGTGGCATAACTCCAGCCCTTCCAAAATGCGGTGGTATCTTGTTATACATAGAATCTCATACACGTACACGCTCAACAGAATGGAAGATATAAATGATCAAAGAGAGGGTAGAGGGGCAGGATAGTCAATCGACCTCCCAGCTACCGCTGGTGGCATTCGCACCAGGTGTCTCTACCTTTGCTGTCTGCTTCTTAGTTTTGGCAAGACTCATGCAGTAGTCGTCCTCGTACAACGCATCAGCGCCATACTCGTCCTCAAAATCCCAGTGGACAGCTTCTCCGTGACCGGAAAGCATACCCCTCCACTCTCCAGCGGCGATCTTGGATGCGATGCTGAGCATCAGCTGGAAGAGGTGGCTGGGTGGGCTAAGGAGGATCTCACAGGTTTTCTGGATGATTGCGGTTGGGAGGTGTCTGCTGGTGCGAAGGCGGCGCTGTGCTCGTTGGGGTGGTGTGAAGAGGTTGACGGCTGCAGGAAGTGGAGAAAGTGCTCGTCGTCGGGAGTTGCTGCTTGTGGTTGCTCGATGACGCATAGTCGGCCTAAGGGTTGGGGGCGTTACGATATCGGAATGCTCCTCGTCTGACTTTTCACTCCCGTCGAGAATTAGAGTTGGCGGTGTTCTTGGAGGTGGTGAAAGACTCCTACTGTTGGAGCGCTTGCTTGCCGTTGTGTTCCTCTCCCAAGGATTAGCTATCTGGGTAACAGTGAGCTCGGACATCTCGCGGGAGTGAATTTGCCGTTTTGGTAGGATTATGTTCTCGTGCGGGTATGGATACGTTGCAGTTGGCGAGGAAGTAATAGAAGCAGGTGGCGAAGGAGGGCCGAGAGGAGAGTGCCATGATTGTATGCTGTGGAATGACTCGACACTTGAAGAGCAGTCTGAGCTTGTCTCGAATGTTGTCGAGCATCGAAGAGGAGAAGATGTTCTTTGCTTCGACGATGGGCTGGTGACTAAGGATAGAAGAGGAGGTGCAGTAGCCGATCGGTTACAGTTTTGTATCGATTGAGGCTTGGAGGGCTTGCTGGATTCAACTTCGAGAGATTCATATTGCGCATTGATTGTACTTCGTGGTGTCAAATCCGTGTCGCCTGTTACGTCACTATAGTCATCACTTTCCTCGTCTGTTCCAGCGTAAGACCCAAACAGGTACTCGGATTCTGGCGTATCTAGCAGAGACGGCTTCAATGCACGAGAAATTGGTTCAAGCTCTGGGCTGGGTTCCACAAACACGGTATTGGTGGTTTCGGAGGTAGTCGAGAGTTCCGCAGCCTCAAGAGCCTGTCGGATCCCACTAATGGATTTTGGTACAGTTGATTTGGGCTCTTTTTGGGGCGTACGGGGACTTTTAGGTCTTGAGGTGGGAGCAGATATGTCCGCCACGGGACATGGGGTGGATGGGCGTGACTCTGAAAACGATGTATAGATCTGGCTGTAGTCCGGTGTTATAGCCCGTAGCAATGGCGAGGTCATCGGTGATAGATCTCCTTGCGGCCTCTCAATTGGTTTCCAAGGTTTCTTCTTTACGGGCGTGGCTGGCTTATCGGGCAGTGTCACGACGAAGTCCCTCTGGAATGGGCAAGCTGTCTTCTCGTATAGTAAGACCTGTTCTAACATTTTCTTGAGCTCCTCCACCATTGCACTTTCCTCCGTGGTCTTGTTGGGAACTTCGATTCGCCAGTATTGAGGTGGTCGAATTTGTAGGACGAATTTGCTGTTGCCATCTACACACCATGCTTGCGACTTGGGTAGTATCGGCCGTAGTGCATTTGCGCAATTCAAGAATGCAACAGATCCTGGAGCTCTATATATACGCAAGGGACCTAGGCAGGTGATCAGCAACGATCTCAAGGGGGCTGTCAAGAAAGCCCAGAAGCAGTCTTTCGTACCAACAGCAATAGTTCTCTCGACTCGGGAGGTCCAAGGTAGACTTCCTGGCTCTTCCTCAAGGGTTATTAAGCCACTACTCGAGCCAGGTCTAGAGGAAGGTTTCGAAGAGGTCGTAAACAGTATGATGCGGACCGATGGCAGTGTAAACAGTATCTCTATCTGCGGATCTGGACTGCTGGCAGCAAGTCGTCCGACGGGTAGACTGGACGAACGCCGTGGAGTTGGAGGCGCTGGGTTGGTAGCCATGATTGACAGATTTTAGTCGTGATGATAGCTTTTCTATTGCCTGGTGACCATGGTAGATGGGAGATGGGAGATTGGTAGTGGTGTAGATGGATGGACAGATGGTTGAACGATGTTGAGGTCTTAATAGTGTGTACCGTAGCGCAACGAAGCTGCTTCCATCAAAGACTGCCCTTTCCTGCTTGAAGCTCCTGGGTATTTCCAAAACTAGAACAAGCTGGCCTGGTTCTTCTCTTCGAAAGCTGTCCCGTACAATTGAGATTGGCGATTCTGTTGAGGTTTTGCAGGATATTATACTATCCAGTTCGTGCCTGACTTCGGACTCATGCACAAGGAGCGCGGACGCGGGCCTGAGCTGATGTCTCGTCTCGTCTTATCTCCACAATCCCAGCCTCTTCCACGCGAAAACGCCCTCGACTGTACTTATAGAGTACGAGCTACGCAGAGATCCAGCCTGGGAGCAAGCAACCCCTGGAGCTTGCATGCCTGCTCGAAAGCACTGACTACAATACTTATAAAGTGACGTCGGGTGGGTGCACCCAATTCAACCAAAATATAAGTATTGTACTTCCGGGGAAAATTGTCTGAATTCCTCAACTTAACATCAACCTCAGACATCCTGGAGCTTGCGGCTGATCATAATAAGAGCAACGATTATGGCGGAAGTCGTATCATCCATGACGCAGAAGCCATTTCTGACGCAGGAACAACTTAAGCAGAAACTCGCCGTCTCCAATTTCGATCCGAATGCTATCCTTCGCGGAGCTCAATTGACCGTCGTTGGAGGTGAGTCTTGTCAACCCTGATGTCCAGCTCCCACCAACGTATTGTATACCTACTTATACATACTTATACTAACCTCGTGAAGCTCTACGAGCATTACAGAACCCCGCCCTTTTCACATCCGAACATTATAAACAAGCTGCTATAGCCGTGGGTGCAGGCATAGCCATAAGACTTCTCATCTACATTCCGGTAGGGATGACCCCGCTGCTCTGCATTCGACTTTCCTAAATCAAAATACAGGTCATAGGAATCAAAGTCCTACTATTCTTCCTAGGATTCATATTCGACTTTACTAAGTCAACATGGGACAATGACATTGTTAGCGGGCTTGACTTCGTCCAGAACTATGTTCTACAAGTTCCCTTCTTCCTAATGACATTGATGAGATATGTTACGCCAACACTTGATAATATGTTAGTCCATCCGACACCATGATATACTGTGTGCTAATAGAAATCCAGGTTTATGGATTCTCTCGCTTGGGTCGATCAAACTTATTATGCGAAGCATAAGGGGGAGGATACTTCGACTTTGCGAGAGACATATTACCCCAACCTACGGAAGTACCCAACCAGAGATGGCAGCACAAATTCAACAAGTACTGCAGAGGCTGTCTCCATGTTTCTGATGAGATTTGGAAAGAAGGCCGGACTATCGCTTGCTGTTTTCGCACTTTCATACATCCCATATGTTGGACGACTGGTCCTTCCAGCAGCCAGTTTCTACACTTTTAACTCAGTAGCAGGTCTCGGTCCTGCAGCTATTGTATTTGGGACTGGTTTATTCTTGCCCAAAAAATACCTGGTCATTTTCTTGCAAAGTTACTTCTCCTCAAGAAGTTTGATGAGAGAGCTGGTGAGTAATTCCTGAACCCATTCTTAATTGATGTGGCATTCAGACTCATAACTAATCGAATCTCCAGCTCGAGCCATACTTCTCCAGAGTTCGATTCACCAAAGAGCAGAAGAAGCATTGGTTCCATGACCGTGAAGGCCTCTTGTTTGGATTCGGCGTTGGCTTCTACATCTTCCTACGAATTCCCTTACTGGGTGTCCTCATCTATGGCATTGCCGAAGCATCGACAGCATATCTCATCACAAAGATTACGGATCCCCCACCGCCACTAGATCAGAGTGAGGGATTTGCCGCAAGTCAACAAAAGTGGAAGAATAAGCACGAGTTCTTGAGCCTCAAGCTCTCCAACCTTGATGCTCACACTAAGCACAGTAACCTAAGCACAAGTCAAGCTTCTCAAAACCCTTTGGATACTGGCAGCTCTTCTGGGATTCCTTCCGGACCACCACGAACATACGCCGAATTGAGGTCTAGATAACTGGTTACTAGATGCAAAGGAAGTTAACGGCGAGACCGTCAATGTTTTTTGGCGCATACGAGAAACGAAATTATGACTTTCCAATGAGGATTACTTGTGTAGTATACATCACTGAGAGGGGCATACTCATGAACCCTGAGCGGATCTAATTTATTCAATCAAAAGCGTCAAAGTACGCGGCATTAGTCAATCAGAAGCGCTGCATCACGTAAGGGAACCTCCTCCAGATAAGCATACTTCTTCGAGCTACTATGTACACAGGTAGGGTAACTGAATTCAGGTTGTATCAAAAGAGGGGCAAGCTACTGATAACGTCGGACAGCTCTTATCAGCGACCAAGCCGCTTCGATTGGCTCCTGTGACAATATAAAACAGTGACGGTGATGATATAGCAAGTATCAAGACCACTGCTAGTTTGTCCTTGCTTTGCGGGGTATGATAGTACTGTATTTAATCAACTTCTCTTCATTGCTCAGTTCTCTCATCCTCACTTTTCCTGCCATTGACTGTCTTCCTTCGAACCATCCTCCGCAGCCAAGACTACCCCACTATTTCCGGTAACTAACCTCTTGCTGTGAAAGACTCTCCGAGGGACCTTTCCACTTTTACAACAATGGGCAAAACAGCAATTCGAAATATCTGTACAGTCTCTCTAGACACTCCAGCTGAGACTCAGCCTCAACTCCATAACCGGTGGCATCCCGATATTCCATTTGCAGGAACGATCAAGAATGGAGAAACTGTAAAGATAGAATGTGTAAGTAACCCACCACCCAGCTGTCATACCGGCTTTCCATAATTCCACCTTTCCCAGGAAGGACTGACCAAATCTTCAGGTCGATTGGACTGGTGGACAAATTGGTAAGAAATTTACCACTGATTTGGGTCTTGATTGATTAATTGAGCTTTCTGGCTTAATCTTCTATTCTGTTCATGATACTTATTTTGGAATCATGCGTAGGAAACAACGACAGCGCAGACGACGTGAAGAATGTTGATCTTACTAAGATCCATTACCTCTCAGGCCCATTCGAGATTGAGGATGCTGAACCAGGTGATGTGTTGTTAGTTGAGATAATGGATGTCCAACCGCATGAGGATCATCCTTGGGGATTTGTATGTCACTTCCTTGAACATCGTTCGTCTTGAGATCGTAACTACAGTGGCTGACTTGTATAGACTGGTTTGTGGGATTTTACCTTTTGATCGAATGTTTTGGGTGATATTGAAGAGTTGGGAGTAGTGTGCTGATGTCCGTGGTGATGTAGGTGTTTTTGAGAAGAAAAATGGTGGTGGGTTCTTGGATGAGCTTTATCCTTCTGCGTAAGTTGTTTGATGATCATTGTGTTTGTCTCGAATTTTTGGGCGTATAATGGTCTGGTTTTACTTCTAAAAGATGATTTTGAGTCTGGAGAATATGAGAATACGCTATCGGTTTTGAAAGTAGCTGGCGGCTGGAGTGAAATTCCTTGGATTATTTTTGAGTTTCGCTTTGGCGAGCTGATCGTTGTTTTTTTTTTGGTGGCTCAGAAGGATACTACGTTCCCTTGGACAAGCATAGTGTTTCGACTTGATCTTTCTAGCATCATGTCCAAATACCAAACTAACTCTATATAGAGCAAAGGCAATATGGGACTTCGAAGGCATCTACTGCACCTCTCGCCATCTCCCACACGTCAAGTTTCCAGGTCTCATCCACCCTGGGATACTAGGCTGTGCTCCATCAGCTGAGGTATGTACTGTACATACACTCTTCCGAATAATATCTTACTGACCCACCTGACAGGTCCTCGTAACATGGAATCAGCGAGAAGCCGAGCTCATTGCAGCAAATAAGCTTGACCGAATCGTCGCTCAGCCACCGAACCCCCAGAATGCACATGCGGGTTCGGCTAGCGAGGAAATCAAGGAGAAAGTAGGACGTGAAGGAGCTCGCACGATTCCAGGCAGGTATTCTATTTTCAAATATGCCCCTGATTCCAATGTCTTGCTTCTTCACACTCTCTCATTCTCGTGACTAACATTTCAAGGTCGTCCCGAACATGGTGGAAACTGCGACATCAAGAACCTCAGTCGCGGCTCCAAAGTCTACCTCCCTATCC
The DNA here is from genome assembly GCA_900074885.1 of Rhynchosporium graminicola. Lineage (NCBI taxonomy): Eukaryota > Fungi > Ascomycota > Leotiomycetes > Helotiales > Ploettnerulaceae > Rhynchosporium > Rhynchosporium graminicola. Next base: position 157,053 of record FJUW01000023.1, on the reverse strand, counting down.
ACGTCGCCGGCGCCAAGTTCAGCGTCGGAGACTTGCATTTCTCGCAGGGTGACGGCGAGATCTCGTTCTGTGGCGCGATTGAAATGTCTGGTGTTATCACTATTAATTTCAAAGTTATGAAGAACGGGATGGAGGATCTGGGTATGAAGTCTCCAATCTATCTGCCTGGGCCGGTGGAGCCGCATTATGGTCCTGGACGGTATTTGACATTCGAGGGATTCTCAGTGGATCAGCATGGGAAGCAGGTACGTGTGTTTCTATCTTTTTCTCATTTATGCTTGATTGATCTTGCAAGAGTATGTGAAAATACTGATTATTCGGATAGCATTATATGGATGTCACGGTGGCGTATCGACAGACTATACTTCGTAGGTTACCTCTGCCTTCCAATTCGACCCTTAACGAAATGGTACTTACTAAAATTTTAAGGGTGCATCGAATACCTCCGCCGCTTCGGCTACTCGGATTACCAAGTCTACCTCCTCCTATCATGCGCTCCAGTGCAGGGGCACGTAGCTGGAATAGTCGATATTCCAAAGTAAGTGCCTTTCACACCAGCCTCCTCTCCCTTCCTCCTCTCCGAGAACCATCATCTTCCACAACTAACAATTCCCCTCAGCGCATGCACCACCCTCGGCCTCCCAATGGACATCTTCGATTTCGACATCTCGCCCACAGGCAAAGCTACGAAACTCGATATGGGCAGCTGCGCTTACGAGACGGGCGTTACTGAAGGAATAGTTACTAATGGTGGTGGGAATAGCGAGGTTAGCTTTGGCGGTGGGTTGACTTTCAAGGAGAAGGAGGTCAAGGAGGTTCCTGTTCACGAGAACACGCTGGAGGAGACTTTGAGGAGGAAGTTGTTGGGTCTGGAGTAGATGGCTGGTGGTAAAGAGAGGGTGGGAAGGGTGGTGAGGGGCGCACTTTGTGTGGGGTAACTGGACATCTGTTGCTTAATTGTCTTTATTTCCAATCAATACTCTGCTTTCCACAAGGATATTTGTGTGAAGGTGTTCGTCATAGAGCATTATTCAAATCATCGTCTTCACACCTCTCTACTCGGAAGATCAGCCAGGAAAACCACCCCTAGCCATCTTCTTCGCCCTCTGATCTCTCCTATTATGGTTCGCTCTCGATCCCTTGTATGCCTCCTTCCTGTTCCTCGCCGCTTCCGTCTCCTTATCGCCCGTCGGTCCCGCAACAATACCCCTTCCTCTCCCTCTCCCTCTCCCTCCCCTTGGAGCTCCTCTTAGTCTACCTCCCCTACCACGATCATTCGGATTCGCATTATTGTCCGAATCCTCCGTCCCAGAACCAGCACCAGTAGCTCTCCAAGCCGTCGGTCCCAGATCCCTCTGCTGGCCAGTAAAGCCCGTGAACTTCGCTTCAAGTCTGCGCATCTGTCTCGGGTCCCTTGAGAGCATGAGAGCCCAGCCTTCAATAGCTTCATCCGTCATTCCCGTCTCGTCTCTCAAGACTCCTCTCGGCTTTCCTCTCCGCGTTGCGGAATCACGACCGAAGATCTCAGGACTAGATTTATAAGCGCGGAAAAGAGCTTCGTCATGAGCGTCTCGAACATCGGCATTGATTTCCTCGGGGTTGTTTCCAGGTGTGGCGGAATCGACTGTGCCGCCTACGTCTTCGACGTCGTAGGTGTCATCTCGTTCGTCGTCGTCGGAATCGAATGCTGCGAGGGCGGAGAGGATCGCTGCTTTGCTGGGTGCGTTGGAGCGGTCTTGAAGGACGTCGTCAGCCGTTTGTTCAGGATTGCGGCGGCCGAAATGTAGTTTTGATGTATCGACGGCTAGTTGGTCGAATTCGTCGTCGTCGAAGACGTTACGGCGAGTTGGTACTTGTGGTGGTGTGAAGTTGGGTGCTAGATCGGGTATGTGTTGATGGTTGGAATCACTTTGGGATATCAGCATAATTATCTCAGCATTTAGAAGGAAAACTTACAGTTCTTCTGACCGGTCAGCATCTTCCAGATGTGGCGGTAGAGAACCCTCCAAGAGATGACCAATGACTTCCTCGACATTTTCTCCATACTCGTCGAGTAGTTTGACAACAAATCCAGATCCAAGGTCTGGAAAGAGATCTTGAACCTGAGAAACTAGACTCATCCGATGAACATGAATATGTTCATGTCCTGAAACATCAACTGCAATTCCTTTGCCTTTGTTGACTTTCTTCTTGGTAACTCTGACTGGTCTCCCACTAGTGGGCTTCTTAAACTCCGCAAGAGACTTGAGGATCGATTTCGCCCTGACAGATCCAGACCCACTGGCATCAATACGCTGCTGAACCTGCTTTAGAACTGGTGTTACAGTAACAATTTCAGCCACAAGAGAGTCGTTGAAATTTGTAGGCCCTGCCTTATGAGCATCCGCTGCAGCCTTCAGAGAGTAAAGTTGGTCCACCAGTGAAGAGAAGTTGGGTTTCTCTCCCTCCGTAAGTCCGATCAAACAGAGATACAGAGTTGAGACAATGACTTTCCGTAGCGGAGGATTCATGATTTTGTAGCAGCTGATGAGAGAATCCACAAAGTCACTCCCGGCCATGAAGAAGGCAGCCGTAGGTGGAGAAGCATGAAGAAGGTAGTCCAGGCGTTTGAGTCTCAACTCTACTGCTTTCAGGTCTCCCTTGAGCCCTGCTTCCATCTCCTTTATCAGAAACGTCTTGAGTGATGCCAAAGAGGTCTCCAAAGAAGACGAATTTTTCGTCCAAACTAGACTTGCGAGTTTGCCACCATTGCTCTGTCCATAAATCTTGCTCAGGTCTGCCAGGAACTCCCAAGAAAGTACTGGCTCGGGAGGATGTTCAGAATCCAACAATCGACTTGATAACATAAACGATAATTTTCGTAGTTGTTTCTCCTTGTGAACATGTGAAGAAGGCGAGACATCATGCGACAATGCTGTTTCTGAAGCATATGAAAGGAGGAAAGTCGGTAATGATCCATCTTTTGCTGACGATCGAGCAAATTCCGAGGCGGGTAATGAGAGATGAGCTCCAGCAAGCGCAACCCAAGCATCCAGACAGGCCTCCCATTCTTCTGGGACAATGTGATTTCTCCATGCTGCCTCCGGGAAGGGGACAAATTTGGGAATACTGGAAACAGCCATTTCGAATGTCCTAAGAGAATGCCGGTATTTCGTGAGATTCTCAAGACAGAGCCTCACTTATGAAGGATTTCAAGGCCGTCCTATTGTTCATTATCCATGATCAAAATTCACGCCGTTTGACTCAGAATGAGTAAATGTTCGGAAAGTTGCGGTCATTTGTTGATGACACTGCCATGCCGCAAGGCTGAGGTCCTAAGAATGAAGGAACCAATGATATCACACTTCGCTAAACTTGCCGCCAAGAATTTCCGCCCACATTCTTTTTTCCACCTGAAAAGGGCTCTCGGTCCTCATCGACAACTGCACACCGCAAATCCAGATCACCTTCATCACTTTGCCGAATCATACGATCGAGTCGTGAAGGATTACCAACATCAACTCAAAAATGTCTTACCAAAAGCCAGAGAAGGAGTTCGGCGAAGGCCCAGTACGTTGCCTTGTCGCATTGGAGTTTGAGGGGCGCATTCTGACTTGCAATTTTACAGAAAACCCACAAGATCCGTATCACCTTGACCAGCCGAAATGTCAAGTCCCTCGAGAAGGTCTGCCAGGAGCTCATTGAGCGTGCGAAGGGAAAGGATCTCCGTGTCAAGGGTCCAGTCCGTCTCCCAACCAAGACCTTGAAGATCACCACCCGAAAGACACCCTGTGGTGAAGGTTCCAAGACCTGGGATTGCTTCGAGATGAGAATCCACAAGCGTCTCATCGAGTATGTCATCTGCTGTGTCGTTTCTGCTGCAATGCTAATTCTCACGCAGTCTCAACGCCCCTACCGAGGTTGTCAAGCAAATCATCATCAACATCGAGGCTGGTGTCGAGGTCGAGGTCACGATCGCTGCTTAAATGTAGCTCGCGCATGGATACTCGCTGGTGGAATTGGCATTGGTTGCATTCAGCTTCCACGCTTTGACGGAAGTTACTCAATATTACAAGTTTATTGAGATGACATGATATGTGCCTCAGCCTCGGACGTGCAGTTTTGATGAAAATGTAGGCCGATTTGAAGATAAGTGACAAAAATATACCATGGACTGACCTATGCTCCGAGTGGAACCGGCAGTCTTCATTCGGGTGAGTGGCCCTAAGTTCCTGCAAATAATAGCTCTTCCCTCCCCCATGGACACTGGGGCATTACCCAGTTTCGGAGTAGCTTGGTCTATTGTAGGCGGAAGTCTCTGTTATGCCAATGTCCAATTTCAGATTTTTTAACATCCGGCTGCCTTCTTACTACTTGAAATTCTTCTATTTGCTTTGGAGTTTGATAAGATAGGTTAGTAGGGGTCTTTCCGACGTTGACTGAGGGCGCTGTGGCGGCCTCGATTGTGCAACCTTATGTCATCAGCCAGTCATTAATTCATCCGATATCGCGCTCTCGCTTCTGGTCTGCCTCTTATGCACTTAGTTTCCTTAGGAAGGTTGTCCGATTTCAATTCCGAGTCTGAATATACCACATCCACCATCCTGATGTTCCTCTTCCCGTTATTTCACTCGAAAACAGTGGCATAAGAAGTCAATATGAGCAGAAGGCGATGCTAGTCTTGTCAAAATTCAAGACATGTATCGAGAAGACGACAAGTCGAGAGCTCACATACACGTCCGAAGAAGACAATTGTGCTCAGAGTTCACACATTGACTTTTGAAGCATTTTTCGCGCCTCCAAGCTGTTCTTTCGCTGTTACAAGGTGGAGTCTACCGATGATTCCGATGACGAAGGAAACGTAAAGCTGTCTTAAATAGTAACTTGCAACGTGGGAGTCGAAGTCGAAGTGGAAATGATGTGAGGGGGCTCGGTGACATTGGTCGAGTACCGTCGGCTTTGTTTAGACAGGTCAATCTCGCAGGAAATATATCCTTATGTTCACGTTACCTCCTGGACAACCGAATTAGAACCTTCGCACGTGAATGTGCTTTCAACCCATATGACCTTTATGTCGACACGGACGGTTGGCCTTACAGAGCTTGACTTCTCTCCGGACGTGGTGCAGCTGTTACTATATGCAAGCTTAACGGTAACATTCATTGGACAGTCTATTAGTGGTGGAGTCTGCATGATGTCTTCATCATATGTCGCGAAGCTGGAGACTGCTACGAGCGTGTTGCCGGTACTATCAGTGGCAAGAACCCCGAACTTTCCGTAGAGCCGATGCTAGAGAAAAGGAAATTTCGGTAGAGGTAAAGAGAAATTCCCCGGAAGCCAACGTGTGATATCAGAAAGCTACAGCGAGGGGATAAAAAGCCACTTCGGTCTGCAGAAGCTGGGACAATCTAGACCTAGACTTGGTTGGATTGGCCAACTTTGGGACTATAGTAGACGAAAAAGCTGAGCTTCTGCTTGTTCCTTAGGAGATATCTTTGAATGAGTAAACTGAAGATCACATGTATCAGCTGAAGGCAAGAGACAGGTGGATATTGGATGAACCAAGTTGTAGCAAGAGCTTTGAGATTGAAATAATTGCTCTGGTAGAACAGTGTCAGAAGACTGAGACAATAAGGTAGAGAGACATATTTCTGCAACGATATTCATGATCGTGTGTAGTCACAATATCGGGATGCCGTCCTCATCTATTCCTCTGGCGATCTTCAATGTTCCTCGAAATTTTTGATTTACAAATTGTGAACATGTACGTAGTTAAGGACGAGCCTGGCTAATCAATCGCCATAATCGCTGTGCCAGAGTGGTTAATGGGTAAGACTTGAATTATGTTCGGTTATCTTATGACTTCGGTCGCGTAGGTTCGAACCCTGCCGGCGATGCGTTTGCCTTTTGGTTCTAAGCACATTCTCAAAATGAAGGAGTTTGCTTTGTACCCTTGTCTTTAAAAGACAACTTTTATCATTTTCAACGAACCATTCTTTGAAAGAATGATTTAATTTCTACTTCAGATCATCCTCCTTGTACATTTGCTATTGCTTGGGACGATGTTATCGGCGGTATTTATCCGCTATCTACATGAGAGCGTACGTTATTTGCGTTTCCTTTGTCTAGTGTCCTTTTTCAGATAATTCTTCGACGCTGAACATTCCTCACAAGGGCCTTTGCTTCTGATTTTGACTGGCTATTAATTACACTTAGTGTGATTTATATTCGGTCTGAAGCGAGATCAGGTGCTTAAGCGAGCTGCTGAGAATCGAGACTTCCAGTCACAAATCAACGTATCTAGGTACGGGGAAAGTAGGCCCCAACTCAGAGTTCACCTGCTCTACTTATCCATATTTTTGTTAATGAGAATCTTTGAAAAGAACAGAATTTGAATTGCTACATAGCTTCAAAAAGTGACGAAACATAGAACTTAAGGCAGGACTCGGATCCGAAACGAGTCTGATATAAAGCTTGTTAGCCATCTCGACCTTATGGTCTTAGTCTTATGTTATTTGTTGATTGAATCCGCTGTCTCCTGGGGATTAGACACCAAGGCTACAGCCATGATTTTCGCATGGTGTCTATGGATAAAGCCATTATTCTTAGCATCTCTCACTCGGTCCTGGTAAGCTTTAGTTTAGGGTCAAAGCAGAATAATCATAAGAGAAGAGATATATATAAATGGATTCAGGGAAACCCTTTATCCAGTTCAGAAGAAAAATTTGGGGGCCGGGCATGTTGAATATTACCCTACACCCACTGAGATGGTAAATAATCCACGAAGAGCAGAGACTCCGAGCTCCATCTGAGATATACAAGGCTACACAGCGAGAAACGCGGAACAAAGATTCTCACAGATTAACTTATAATATGACTCACTTGGCAAAGATGCGAAACGCGGTCATTCGGAAGCTATTTTCCAGTTCCTATGCCACGAAGAAATGTCTAGTCTGGGTATCAGATTTTATGATATGCAATATACTATCATTCTATCTATACTGTTGTACTGAGCCGTCTGAGCGCGAGACCGTGGAACGAGGTGGGTCTACCGCGTGTAAACTTGGTAAGCTAGATACAACTATACGGGACTGGCTATTTTAGCTTTGAGTGTGAGACCAAGAGTACTAGTTACGTGATTGGAAGTCATTGGAACTTAATATCTGCTAGTATCACTGCGATGAATTGGACGACGGTTGATATAGTTTCGGTTTGAGGGCTAACTGTGAGGAAGTTGGAGTCAGCCATTTGAATCTCAGTTGTGTCTCTAGCATTATGAGCTAATTCATACCGTGCTTTATGGGATATGCCTTAAGATTGTAGTTAATGCTGTAATTCAGCTGTGCGAAGCGTATGCGGGGAATTTACTTGCCGCGGGGCTTTGAGCATAAAGTTTGATGAAAAGGTAAAAGCTGCAAGATGTTCAAGATATTCACTGGAAATATATTGTAACGATCAAAAAATCACAATACAAATACATTTCACTAGAAGCTGTTGAATACCTGCCGAGGTATTATAGGTGCCGCAATTGAGGAGCTGAGCCACCTATGAGTATTACACGATTCCCAGCAGCTGCCAAATGATGATAGTACGGCTCTGAATTGTATGACCCGAAAAGATCTAGAAACCTACCTAGCAGCTCCGTATATTCAGACGTCAGACGCCTACTCAGCCTAGTAAGCATTCCTAGCTGCTAGAGCCAGTGGGCAGGCTTGCCGGCCCCGCATGTGCCACTTTCGTTCGTAGATACGCGAGAAATTGGCTTCCCGTCTTGGCTCACGCTTGCGTTGTTTTGCCGTACATCTCTAGATGATCAGCATCATTGCCGTTTTAGTTATTACAAGCTACTTATTGACTCGAGAAGTCCGTAGCGAGAACTTCTCTAGAACAAGATGTGCGATCAACCCTCCGATATGTCTGTTGTGTCCGAGTCGTCTGATGCGTCTGAGACAAAGAAAAAGGGTAAGCGCGCTCAGCTTACCTCGTACCTGGTGAGTAACCTGAGATTGCTCAGCTCATGAAACGAAATCTCACATAAGTATAGAGCGACGAATGGTCCAAGGGTAAGGTGAAGTCCAAAGAAGGTATATTGAAAGGATGGGAGATGAGCAAGGAAAGAGGCAAGGTGGAGTGGGTTAAGGGGGTGACCGCACTGCAGCACTCCCTCGGCCTAGGCGCCGTCCCGAACGTGATACCTCCTGGAGAGGCTCGCATGGATGGAGACCTTCGTTTGGTCGAAATTGGATGGCATCCTGTAGCTGGTATGGGTGGCAAGTGGCTAGCTGAACAGTCGGGTCTCGGGGATATTATCACCAAAAACATCGGCACCTATCCTGATCCGACACAGCACTGGGCTGTCTTGGTTGGGGACTTCGTCCATCAGCTGTGGATGGACGAGGATCTCAATATTATTTACAACAACGAGAAGCTTGAACGGGAAGCGTGGCGTACTTTTGAAGTTGGACAGACGAGGTTTACAGATGAGGCGTTGAGGCAGGCAGGTGGGTCTCCACTTCTAAGAATGCTCAACAAAGGCTTCTATTGCTAACGAAAGCTTAGCTGTTATGACCATCTATAAGATGAGGCAAGAACGAGCGGCATACAATTTAATTAGCAACAATTGCCAGAACTTTGCTGTCCGTCTGCTCGATGCCATCCAAATCGGAGCCCACCATCAATTCGCGACAAGTTTTGCAGTTTATCAAGCAGCCACAGGCGATGGAACGATCAAAGATCTCTTCGTTGATGCGCATCCAGAAGAACAAAAGATAGATCCAGCCGAGGGAGGAATACAGCGGACTGACACAGTGCAGAACGCCCAGCACGTCATGGACGAGAATACCACCAAATTGGATAATCACAGTGTCATACCAGAGAGTACCACCAACCCGGATAATCCCATTGTCGTGAAAGAGGAGACCACCAAAGCGGATAAGAAAAGGTCGTGGTTTGGTCTGGGAAAATAGATTTCCAGGTCCTTAAACGTGATTTTTGAAGGCGTTAATGCAATAAATACCATGCTTGTTCCTGGTTTCAGCAACTTTGGACTTTCTGTGTTGTTGTATCTCGGACAGTCCCATGACACCGGTGAGTGATGTTACTCGGCTATTGGTATCCCAGATCTGGATCCGACTGGAAGCCATCATCCACTTGGAGAAAAGCATTGGCTCTGCGCAAAGCAAGTAGGTGGTTGGTGTCAAATTGTTCCTCAGCCCTAGATTCCCACTCAAAGCCCAAGCGAAAGACATTACAGTGCGGAGGTGCAATTGAGACTAGTGTAGGTGTATTTAGTTTGAGTGAGAGCTTCTTCTTTAACAATCAACCTTTGCTCCTCCAATTATCTATTATGGATATGATTATTTTGTCATAAGACCACAAGGCACACACACATACTACACCAAGTAAGCCATGCATGCTGCTTTTGTTCGCTTAACATTTGACTTGGTGAAATCGTGCGAAAGAAGAAGTAAGAGATAATTACCTAGGTATAGCACTTTTATAATAACGAAACAACCTCTTAAAAATGATTCGAAAAAAGGCTTCTTACCAAGCTAGCATAAACTCAATTATCGAATACTCTATCAGATTGCATAGCGCATTGGGTAGTAGTCTTAAAGAGGAAGATGGATATTAGAGGGAGTTAACCTTGCTTAAAATTATCGGGATAAAGTGGCATGTCCGAGCTCTTTATGCCTGATGCAGGGCTGACTTTGTGTGAATGTGGGCCTTGTGGCCTCATGACGAAATAATCGTATCCTCTGTTATATGGTATACTAAGCGCGGACACCTTTAATTGTCGCGAACACTTTACTGTTATCCACTTTAGATTGGACGAGAAAGTAGCCGTCAAAGCTTATTATAGTTAGTTTCAGGGGTATCGTAACGCCTCGCGCTCTCTACGACAACAATAACATCTTCCATCACTGGATCCTTTTCAATATATTTTCTCTCGTTGGCAAGCATCTATTGTTGGTCCCTTACTCACTCACCAAGTGTTTGCATCGTTGGAGTGTAGGAGAAGAGAGCAAATAAACGTCTTACACGCCTGGCTATTGGGTCCATCACGAATTATCGAGCCCGCTTATTTGTTGATGCCACTGCACGTGGCTGAAGCACAGCACAGAGGGTGCTGCTGAATCTGCGCTCGTAGTATGGCCAAATCTGATCCCTCGCGGGCAGGACGAGTCAAAGCTTTCAAGCCTAAAGTAATTACTGGCTGTAAAACTTGCAAGTAATTTCCCTCTTCCACAAACTATACACATAAAGCTAACTGTTCCAGAGCACGACGAATAAAGTGCGACGAGGCTAAGCCGGTCTGTAAGAAATGTTCGTCAGCAGGCCGGAGATGTGATGGATACTTTTATTCAGGCGTCCCTGCAGCAAGCTTTCCTTGGCAGAGCCAGCATCTGATCTCTGACAAGCAAGTAATGGCCAATGCATCCCCATCTATACAAACATTTCCATGTTTCACTCTTCTCAAATCAAAGCTGGAGCAACGCAGCTTCAGCTTCTTCTATCAGAATACTGTTCCGCAACTTTCGAGTATCGTTGGATCTCCATCATGGAAACAGCTAAATCGTCTGCTGCTCCAAGCAGCTCATCATGAACCTGCTGTCAGACATGCAGCTGTTGCATTGGGAGCCTTACACGAGAATTTTGAGACTCGACCCTAACTCCTGCCCGATTCGATGAGCAAGAGTCTGGTTTCTGAGTTTGCTATACAGCAATATGTAAAAGCATTGGGATACTTGACGAACCCTGCTACAGATCGAAATAAGTTATCTACTGATGTCGCCCTGATAATATGCATACTATTCGTGTGCTTTGAGGTTCGCCAGATTGCCTAGACACTTTCTACAGAAGCTGATGAAACTAGAACCTGCGAGGAGAATATTCCACGGCCCTATCGCATATCAATGGTGGAATGAAAATAATCGAGAAAATTGTAGAGACATCAGGAATGCCAGTAGCGCCGAAATTTCCCGACACGTTATCACCATCTTCATACCAATCTCCACCTTCATCCACTTCATCGCTATCCATCTCCCAGAATCCCTATGTACCACTCTCAAGTCTCAGTTTGGTATTCATCGAGTTCTATGTCCAAGCATCAGGATTAACCAGCAATAGAAACCACGTCAGATTGACGCGGAAATTTGATATGCCCTCTTCAGACTACGGATTTAACATACCAGCTGAGTTCAGCAGCGCAGACGAAGCTTGTCTGGCATTAGATTATATTCGCACTACTGGCATTCGCATGTCAGACACAGCACTGAGGAAACAGACTTCTGCTAATCTGAAAGAGCGGAGAGTGACACTTGATCAAGTCCACACCTTCTCATCCACACGTATGAAAGAATGGAGTCGAGCTCTGGGCAGGTTCTTAACGACGAACCCAGACATGGAGAATGAACGCAGTATTCTCATGTTGAAAATGCATCACACTTTTATGGGCATCAATACGGCCGTTGGCAGGATAGGACTCGTACCCGATGAATGCGTCTTCGACAGCTTCATTACGATGTTTAAACGTATAGTCGAACTCTGCTCTAAGATAATAGCAGCGGAGTCAAATCTCGAGAGGCCACGACGGATTTTCTGTCTCGATACGGGAATCATCACTGCGTTATTCATTGTAGCGACAAAGTGCCGAGATGGACCAACGCGGTGGAAGGCTCACGAAATACTGATAAGCTCCGATCGGCAAGAAGGAATACTTAATAGCATTCTGACGGCAAGGGTGGCGAAACGTGTTATTGAGATCGAAGAGACGGGTCTCAAGCAGCCTGTTTTCGCAGCAGATTTACCTGGTTTCAGGAGGCTGGCGGGTGTCGAAGTTGATTTTGGCCAGGATTCGAAACAGGCGACAGTAAGGCTCCTCCGTAGGTCGCCGCTTGCTGGTCCTCCAGCTCCTCAACAATCGATAGAGGAGACTTGGGAATTGTGAGAAAGTGTGATGTTCAAGTTACGCTAGGGAGCAAACAATCGAATTAGGGTTTTCCATGCACTTTGTTCCACTACGTTTCTGCAGGTATCTAATCTAAGTGTCGTGGATTCCCTTTGATGTCTTCCGCATCACACCACTTCTTCTCGGATTCGTCTCCAAAAACTCAAAGTTCTCCCGTTTGACTTTCCTCGTCAACAGTAACACTGCTTGACAGCGGCTAAGAGTGCATCTCCTGCATGTTTTCCCAAAGCTACCCCCCTTTCTGGTACTCAATTCACACCAATCATTTTGGCAGCAGAAGAATATGTCGTGCAGACTCAAGAATCTTAGTGAAGTCGATCCAAACATGCGGGAAATCCGACTTGCCGAAATTCTGAGCATAATATCGAACAATTTTTTGACTGGATAAGAGCGATCGACAACCCCTCACTGTTGCGCCTTTGCGGGCATCTGCAGTCCAATTTAGTTGGTCTGCAGTTTTCAGGTAAGACCAGATCTGCAGGAAACTGAATGCAATGAATGCCATGATAGGCGGTACATGGGACAGGACACTCGATATGACTGGACGAGAGCTAGTTCTATTACCCCTCATGCTCAGGTTTATGGCCTTTCGGAATCCGATCCACTGTTTTGAATATCAAATATCAAGAATAACTAAAGCAAGTGCGAGTGGTTGCACAATGGGCTTGGGACCTCGATGATCGTCGGTGATTTCGCTTGATCTGTCAATGTTGAATCTCGGGGATGTTTGGAAAAATGAATTTGTAGCAATTCATTTGCTATGTGTTATTTTTTTATCGATAAGATCCACAAACGTATTCAAGGAGCAATCAATGTCCTTCTTGCTGATGTTTTGCATACTACATGAGCAGCTCAGATGCTAGGAGGACAGGCGGTGGCACTCGATGCAATGGAGGAAGAGATCTGCAGTGCTTGGATATCATCCTAAGTCTCTCATGCTGTACATCTTGGCAAATCTTGGGGAAACGCAGTATCAAGTGAGGAAGGTGGAACCACCTGTGATCGACCACGATTACTGGAACGCTTGCATGGAGAGAGCTATGTATAGGACTTTCCAGCCACCTCTATAACCACATAGAGTGTTTTCCAAAAAAAATAAAAATATGTGTTACATAGTATTAATCTGTGTTACACAGTATTACGTATTATCTGTACTAAAGAGGGAAGGTAGTAGGGGGTAAGAAATACCACTTCAAGGAATTACGAAACAAGGCTTCAGCCTCACTGTAGTCATTATAGCAACTGTTATAAAGGATATTCGGGATCTATGCCTTCTCTATGATTCCATCTACTTTCTTAGACATTTGCATAAAAACAAGACAGATAAAGCATACACTCCGGAATACTAGAGCTCGATATTGCAAAGGACGAGTTTTTGGGCGCTGAAATGTGATAGGCATTATTCTGCCCAATTGGGAAGTATGGGCGAGCCATAAGTAAAAGAAATTACTGAAGCATATCCGAAACCTCGGTGTCTTGGCTTGCATAGGCTATACATGTACATTTGCATAGTATTACGTATTGTTTGTAATACTTCAATATGGCCTCGCACAAATGAACCAATTAATTCTCAATCATACGGCATAGCCTCATAGCACGAAGCTAAGTCTTCGTCGAACTTAATACATCGACCACCAGATTGAAAGAAGTCTAATCGGATATCAACGCTCAATTTCTTGTCTCAATTTCCTGATCACTCGAATCTTTGTCTTGAATCCACGAATATTAGATTGTCAATCAAATCTGTACCCCAAGATGAGATCCCAATCCTTGGGTGCTATCGCCTTCTCGACACTCACTCTACTCACCACCACCACTCTTGCCAAGACTCGTTCTGAAGAACGTCTTGCCGACTTGAGATACAAGGATTTCAAGTATCCTGACAGAGTCCACGCAGCTGGTCTTGAACCCAACCAAGTAGACCTTGGATACGAGATCCACGAGGCAGAGGTAATATCGATCTCGTAATCATGTAATGTTTACTAATATCTCACTCAGAGCAATGACGAATTCCTAGCATTTCGAAACATCCCATATGCTGACCAGAACTACCAAGACACTCGTTTCTCGCCTCCCATCTGGCCACAGGCCATAAGCGAGGATGTCAACAAGGGCTCTATCGACAACAAATGTCCTCAAGCTCAAGTTGGCTGGGTCCCTCTTGCAACGGAATTTCTTCAAGGCTTTGACAAGGTTCTTAACAAAAAATGGAAAAAGGAGATAAAGCCCGAAAATTATGGTCCTATGCCCGACCCAATCGAAGGAGGTTTGTTACCTATTCTCACATCGTGGCTGTTACTGTTCAGCTAATTCGAGACACTAGTTCATGAGGACTGTTTAACGCTCGATGTCATGGTTCCGAAACGGGTGTGGGAAAACAGGAAGAAGAAGAACTTCGAGCCAGGTTCTTCGTCAATTGTTACAGCTGTGTTGCAATAAGCTGATACTCTTTAGTCGCTGTTGTCGTCTGGATTTACGGAGGAGGGTAAGCTTCCCAGCCTCTGTATATGTAAGAAGGAAGTGTGGAGTACTAAGCAAAACATTATAGGTATATCTTCGGATGGAAAGATCAATACGGAAGCCCGGCTGGACTCTTGAAGGCTGCTGGTGAAGATACATGGGGTGATGTCATTTATGTAAGTGGTCGATAATAAGCAGTATCTGATGGAAGCTGACTCATCTCAGGTCGCTATGAACTACCGTCTAGGTGCATTTGGCTGGCTGGGTGGTAAGCAATACATGGAAGAGGGAGGAACACCTAACCTCGGGCTGCGTGACCAGAGATTTGCCATGAACTGGGTCCAAAACTACATTGAGAGTTTCGGAGGTGATCCCGAAAGGTTATACGACATGCTACCCAGGCCCTAATAGACTTGAGTAACTGACCTGTGAATAGAACTACCGTAATGGGACAAAGTGCCGGAGCTTCCTCGATTCTACACCATATCACTGCCGGCGCGGGTGAACAGTTCAAACCGTTTTTCAATAAAGCCATTGTCCAAAGTGCGGGTTTCTTTCCTCAGCCGGATCCAGACTACGATGACTTGATCTACCAACAGTTTTTGAACTTGACTGGAGCAGAGAATCTGGAAGAGCTTGCCATTATGGACACTAGCATCCTGCAAGATGCTAACGCAAAGATGACATTTGACTCACCCTACGTGCGTATAATTGTCTGGCCAGGTCATCTCTAGACATACATGCTGATTGAAATTGTCTGTTGATAGGGTATCTTCAACTTCGGTCCCACGATCGACGACGATTTCGTTCCTGACCTACCCGGCAAACTGCTAGCACAGAACAAGAATCACGATGGTATTTCCTTGCTGCTAGGACATATGGCATATGATGGACTTCTATTCACTCCACCCTGGATAAGGAACAATTCTCAACTTCGAGATCATGCTGCTAAGCTTTATCCTGGAATCAATGGGTCGGTCCAAAATAAGATTACTGAGCTCTACAAGATCAATCCTTTGATTTTAGTCGCACAGAAGAGGATCGCAATTGTGTCGGACTTTCTGGATGTAAGAAAATGATGCATTGTATTTTATCTATGCAAATCTATACCATCTACTAACATTGTCGTTTTTAGGATATCGCAATACAATGCAACTCATACTACCTGACCGAAGCCGCTCTTACAGCAACAAATCCCGCTCCCGTGTTTCGGTACTCTTTTAGTACGTAGCAGATCCATCCTGCAGCCCCCATTTCTTCTTCCAAAAGTTCAAAATACAACTCAACTTCACATTTTCCCACAAAGTTTTCGGGAACTGCTTCACTAATTTAATTGCGACAGATTCTCTACCAGCCATTCACGGCTACGACACCGGATATACATACTACCCATCTCCTTCTCCTCTAGGCAAAGCAAACGAAACCCTTGCCAAGTTCTTCCAACAATCAATTGTGGATTTCGTTCGCGCTGGCCATCCTCAACTAGACATACCAGGTGGGGAAGACGAATGGGAGCTCTATGATAGTGGGTCGAGGAAGGTGATGGATCTGGGTAAGCCTGGGCAGGAGAAAGCCGATTTCTCACATGGTTTGGGAGATGATTTGATGGATAGGGAGAAGTGTGCGTATTGGCAGTCTGCGCCTTACTACACTGCTCCGACAAGCGAAATCAAGGAAGAGGGCTTTTTGGTGCAGGGAGAGCTGTAGTAAATCTGTGCTGGAAGAGGGGATTAAAGCGGGTCTTGTTTGGAGCCTTTGAATTTTAGGGGATGCGTCGAAAAGTGTTTACTTGGTTGCTTTATGGTGGGAACCCCAGGATTGCAAACGGCTATCCTTTTTCTTTTAATAATCGGTTTGATTATGATTGTGCGTTGCGTCTTGTGCTCGCCGTCACGCTTAACTTTCTTCCCTTAAGCTACACAATGGGGATTAGCAATCGAAGATATTGGATAAAGATGCCTTGAGAATGGGATTGACAAGTCGTAAGTAAATCATGAAACCTCTATGAATAATAGCAGAAATCAGGGTTCTCCGCTAATTTCCGCTAATACATGTCAGTCGAGCTGAATGTTAATTTTCCACCGACCAGAAATCCTACTGTGTCATCATAAGTTTCTCGCATTCGCTATATGCCCTGTTCTACGGCCGTGACTTGTATTGAAAATGCTCAAATTTTTACTGCTGCAAGCTTCACTCAACATTCAGTACAATACTAGCAGCCACACGTATCCTCATAGTATATGTATGAGTACAGTATTGATGTTTTCCACACCGAGCCGTAGTCGAGTACGAGCTCAGCTGAGTCGGCTGAACGACCGGAGCATCTCTTACCGCATCACCCTACATAATACGTTCGTGACATTTAGATCTTTGATCATGCAGAAATGATTAGACCATTGAACATCGATCTGTATTATAAGCACGGCTCGAGGAAAATTTAAACGTCCGAATGGCAAATCAGACACACCTCTCAAGTTCTTCTAGTTATGAAAGATACTCGTCTTTTCGTTGACCATATGCTAGTTATCTGACTTATCTCCTAAGCGACATATCTAATCAATATCGCGTGCCAAAGCAAATCCCCTTCCAAGGATTGGCTCCGGAGCCCTTCCCGCGGCCAAAATGGGGGCCCCTCCCCCGCATGATGCTCCACTATTCGCCCCTCTTCCCCGCGTCCTTATTCGCTTGACTAGTCCTCGAGGAGCCGTGGTCCGGATACGGTTAGACTTAATTTGCCCGTCTCACATGAGTTGTCAGATGGGCGCTACCCCGCTTTGTACCTGCTACAAGAAGGAGCTCATCTCAATCTCGTACGACCTTGAGCTCTTATTTTTCTTCAATATTGAACCATCAAAAAAACAAAGACTGGGAATAGCTTCATCTACACTTGAACGCAACGATCGATTGAAGGGACCAATTAAGACATTCCTACCACCAGATAAACAGGATGCCTGCCCTACCTGCCGCGCGTACTTTCACCATGTCTCCAGGACGTTTGGGAGGAGCAGCTAGTACGTACCTCTCTCTATTTGTACTTTATCATCCTCATCCTCCCCATTAAGTATATCCCTCTTCTAGTCAAAACTAACATCCCTCAAGTCGGCGTATCCTGCGCAGTCGGCACCGTTCCTCTGCTCTGCCTCATCCCCGGCGTTGAAGAACGATTAGCAGCACAAGCCGCCGTCTGGGGCCCTCGATGGAGTCGTGGCTTTGCAGCTTTAACACCGCATGTTTCGCATCATGCTGGGAGGGTCGAGCCTGGTATCAAGAAGGGGGTGGAGAAGGTTGAGCCGCCGCTCAAGAGGGCTGCTTTGTAAGTAATAACTTTCCATGATGTCGTCTCTGACAAGTTTCTTGTATTGTCTTCGATATCTGCTTTCATTGGTTTCTATGAGCAATAGGATGGATAGTGAGAAAGGGAAAGAGCATTGTTTGATAATATGCTTGAACGGAAATCGCTAACTTTGTTTTCCAATAGTGCCGTTGACCGTAACATCAAGAAAATCGTTCCTGAGAAGAAGGAATAGATGTGATATGCTTTGAGCTACCTGCCATGCTTTTGAGGACCATGCAAGCATGTGAAGGATATACCCAATCCAGCGCGCGATTCGATACACGTTGCATATCATTTCGTCGTATAAGCGGATGCACTTGGAATACAATTGCGAGATGAGGGATTGATGCATAGCTGAAGGACTCTGCATCATGTTGAGGTTTTCTACTGTGTTTTTTAGTCTGGGACTTTATTGGGATTGGGATTCTGGAAATGAGGCGAATGTAGGATACACGAAAGAATATCAATAAACATAAACAACTGAATCAAAACACGAGCAAAGATATCAAACATCAAAGTCGCAAGCTCCGCTGATGTGACGCAAGATGATAAGAACCAACATATCCTGCCCGCTACCATCAGGTAGAGTGCTACCATGCACTTCCTCCCTTTCTGTGTCTCCTCGACTAGAGTCGGACTTCCAATTTGGCTGAATTCAGTAACACTAGATGTTCATTAGTTTTGCCATGATGAAAATTCTGGGGTTTATTGTGGAGCAAACTGGTGCATGTGCTGCGGACTGGTTCCATGTTGGTTTAGACCACCACCGTATCCTCTCATCCCAACTGCAGATGTGGCAAGAAAATATTGAGTTGGCAACTTCCAGGTGGAGCCAAGTTTCCATGAAATTGATATATTCGGTAACGAACAAAACCCAACGCGTTTCAGCCACGCGCAAGAGCCTCATTTGACCATCTTACCCTCCGCTCATCGCTCCTACTCACCCCCCTCTTCCACACCACCAACAACAACCTGCCATCTTACATCCTCAAAACCCTGTCTCCTCCTCACCCTAACATCAACATCTCCCTTCGGACTCGTGCTCCCATCTCCTAATTTGTTAGTCGCCATCATCGGGACGTTCACCACATCTCCGTCCCTGCCCGTAATATCGAAGCCTTGCACAACAACAGCGACGAAAGCCGCAATCTCATTGAATGCTAGATGGCGGCCTGGACAGAGATTCTTTCCGCCGCCGAAGGGCATGTATGCTGCATTTTGAATCTTCCTCATTTCTTTGCTCTTGAATACTTCATCTTGAGTCTGATTCTCGGCATTGGATGAGGGAGGAGAAGGAAGCCAACGATGCGGGTTGAATTCTTCGGCATCTTCACCCCATGTCGCTTTATCGGCTTGAAGGACACCGGTGGGAATCTTAACGATAGCGCCTTTTTTGAGGAGCTAAGTGTCGTTCAGTATGGTATCTTCAAGAACGGTGCGGATTATGAAGCCGGTTTTTACTAGGCGGAGAGCTTCGTGGAAACAGGCTGTTAGGAGGGGACATTTCTCTCTCATGTGTTCAATATCCAGCAACCCTTCCTTTCCGCCCCCGTAACAATCTTTCATACTCACAATCCCTTGAACTTCTTCCCTCAGTTCCTGTACCAAGGTGGGAGACGAGTAAATCCAGCACAACATATAAAACACATTCGGCACCGTATTTGTCACCGCCGCAAATAAAATCGTGATCTCAGCATTTGAGATCTCGTTTTCAGTCAGGCCCCATTTGTAAGCACATTTCGCGCGGCCTTTGATGAAGGCGCTGGCTTCTGGGAGGAGGCCAGCGGAATAATATTTCTCGAATTGGGGGCCCATGATTGACCGCGCGAGATAGCCTTTGCGGGCTATGAGGTAGGGAAAGGTGTCGAGGACTAGGAGGCCAAGATCGTTTTCGAAATCCCTAGGGGTGTGTCAGAGTTGAGTGACAAGGACGAATGAGATGGCGAGAATGATAAAAGAGGGAAGGGATATGTAGAAGGCAATGGAAGGAAGGAGGTACGTACCAAACCAGTTGGACGAAACTTGGGTCCCACTTAACGGGATTTTCAACGCCGTACAAAGCTTCCGCGCTGGCTGTAGTATAGAACAGTTTCAACCAGTCAAACAGCTTCACATCGACTCCATCACCAACGGAGTTCAAACTCCTCACAAGTCCATTCAATATCCTCCTATTCGTCCTCAAAAGTGCCGGTCCTTGCGCTAATGCTCCTACACAAAATGTGTGTCAGACGAGATCTTCTTCACAGCTGCGTACTGGATGAAAGAACAGGCTTTCCACGTACCATACATCTCCGTGTGCAAATCCATCATGTAATTCGCCATTCTTCCCTGGATCTCAGGATCAGGAATCAAAGGCGATTTTACGATATCGTATGCATGCTGGCCGTAACCTATGGCTTTGCATGAGGCGTGCTGTTTGATGGTTTCGAAATCTATGGTTTTGGAAGCGCGGAAGGCTAGTTGAACGATATTGGGTGAAGAGATGATGTATATTCTCTGGCGACCGATGAGGAGGGTTGTTATTGGTGAGGGCTGGGTTTTGCTGACGATTGAGTTAATGATTTGGTAGGCGAGGCGATGTGGTAGATATGACTGAAAGGTATTGGAAATTTTGGTGAGAAACGAGTTGAGCTTTGCAAAGAAAGAAAAAGACTGATTGGAGGATCGTGGACTCTAGGAGAAAACATACTGCAAGATCCTGAAGTACGTGTTCTGATACCTAAGAAGATTTATCACGTGACCAACCAGTGGGATCCTCGAGTACGCTAAAGGAGGCTCTCTAAGGTCCAATTCATCTCTCGGGAACAAAAACAGCAATGCTATCAAACTCGTCGTAAGAACAATGGCAATAATTGTTGATGTTGACAGGCCTAAGAAGCTTGAGAGCAGGGAGGAAGACATGGTTGCAAGTGGATTTGGAGCCCCGGGTCACCGACTTTTGCGTCCCAACGATTGGTCGCAGTTTCCTAGTGGTTGATTTGCTGGACCATTCGATGGGAAAGATCTAGCGGACGGACTCGAAGTTTAGAGTAGTGATTCGTAGCTTGAGACTAATCATAGTCTAAAGGCTGAAGAAAAGTTGGTTAAGTGGGACGAAATGGGCAAATACCACTAGTCCCTGGCACGTGCGTACACAAGACCCGACCCCATTTTTACTTCTTTTTATAGTAGTTTAAGCGAGATAGCTTATTGAAATGAGACGTCTGAAATCGAGGGCTGACGAATCTGTATATACTAACTTGGTCGTTTGCGAAGTGGAGGATGTAGTTCCCTACATATGTTTTTAGCACAGCCTGTAGATTCGACGAGAGTCTCGTAAGAAGATCCAAAGTCCATGGCCGCTCTTATCAGAACAGCTGATGTCGATTTGACTAATGGATGGAATTTAACCTTCTGGAAAAATTCCTAGGGGAGTGAGGATCTGCTTTTCACGATAGCGACTATGGATAAAATCTCAGTCTATGATTCTTCAAATGTCTAATTTATATGATGACGTGAAGCGTGCCCTTCCAGTATCGAACATGGGATACTCGGCAGCTCTCAATACTTCCGGTTATGGTTTTTACGACTCGGGCGGGTTTTTAGTCAGGAAAGTGAGAAGAAGCGAAAATACACCCTCTTTTTGTAAGGCGGAAATATTTTTATATAATTATTACTCTATATCTGTAATAGATAAGAGTAAAAACTAAATACAAAAAGTACTCAGATATTACGAATCCTTTTTTAATAAAATGAATTATTAGTCATATTATTTTGAAAATTTGAGTTTTTTTTCAGGGTATACTTGAGGCCGTACCTCAGTCTTCTATTTACGATAAATAATACTTAAATAGTTATAGGACTAATTTTTCTAATACTGATTATGTAGGATATAAAGTATACTTAATACTTCAGTAAGAATTAATTAGACTTTCTTTGTAATTATAGTTTAACATAAAATCGTGTTCTTACGAATTTGTCCCTGACAAATTTCCTTTCATTTTCGCTTATTCTCACTTTCCTGACTAGAAACCCGCCCGAGTAGCGTCGACTGACTGTTGACGACAAGCGAAGTAATACCGAGATTCTTTTTGGTTGTTGCACATCGCACATTCAATTCAGCCACGGGCGATCGCCACTTTGGCGTTCCTCAAAAAAAAATATGAATATGAGGAAAGTGCCTTACATGGGTTTATGTATAGTTAGTTTACTCACTTAGCTCCGGTTATGAATTCCTGGCGGGTCGATGAAGGTGATCATTAATACCAGTGCTACTTTTTTTTTGGAAGGATGGCACAGTACGTGAACAATCGTCGCTCTACAATATATATTAAACGTACAGAAACGGTTATAGAGTAGCTCTCGACCCTCTTAACCCAGTAAATAATCATATCAACAATACACCCTCAAGTTAAACTCAATTCCTATTTCACATCTCTAATTCTAACTCCGCATCGGCCACCGCACCAAGACTTTCTAATCCTCTCCCGCGAACTTCCACGATCCGTCCAAAACATGGTGCGGCCAACTCCTTTCCACGCATCCAGTCTATCACTTTCTCAACGATGCCGCAAAGAAAGCAAAGATATTCGGAGCAAGTTGCGCTTCAACTTGAAGCCGACGAAAAGCTCGTAATGCTCTGTCCAGCCAGCTGCATATCGGAGTACTAGGAGTATTGATAGGGGATGGAGTACGAGGGGAATCATAGATTTCTATGATGAAGGGAACAAGATCGAGATGGCGGTGAGGTATATGGATGCATCTCTGGAGGAGATATTCAAGGAGTTCGAGGGAGAGGCGAGAGCGAGATGACGGAGCTTTTCGAGACGTGCTGCGTATCCCACATAAGTGACTTGGCAATTGACCTAGGTGGACCGTTTGTGTACGATTTCGTTTTTAGGTGATAATACTAGCTTTGGTATTGATCGATTAGCGGTGACAGGTGTAACTGCAAGACTTCTTCATCATCTCATTGATAGCCCGTTCAACACGCAAGAACACCAAGAAACTCCCTACGCCATCATGATCCGGTAAATCTTAGATCTTCACCCGGTACTGGCCACAACGCTAAGTGATATTCCCCAATCAGCACGGCAAATTTTTATAAAGTCCCCATATCATCCTTCTCAGCGCGATGAAGCGATTTAGTAGCACCTAGCATACCAACCGCGTGCTGTCGTACAACTTGTTCGACAAATATGTTTTCTGCTGATACTAGATCTCTTGACGAGACCAATGTTAAGCAGCGAAACTCAGGGAAAGAAGTAGGAGACGGGAGATTTGAACGCTGTTGAAATTTTTGAGAAGCTCTTCTCCAACGAAAAGATCGTTCGGAATGTTGAAGTAGTACTGTAGTGTAGTGATACCATCCTGGCATATTTTAAGCGCGCTCTTCGGAGAGGATGGTGCGTCCCGGAGTAGATTTATTGTGTCGTTGAGATTTGAGACTCTTTCCGATGGTGATTGAAGTTCTTGCTCAGTACTATCGAAAGAGGCTTGGTGCTTTGATTGGGAAGAAAGTTCACTTCGCGCTGAGTGTTCGAGACTTTGAATTTCCCCTTAAAAGCTTTACTGTAACGTACGAAAGGTGACGTGCCATATAATGTGCTCTTGTCCTGCGTCAGTGAGTGAATATTGAGATCCGGCAGGCTGGACACCAGACGTTGATGCCAGTCCAACGTCCTTTTCTGGAGAACAGCCATGGAAGACGCAATCAACTCCTGGCGAATGCAATGACAGCTGTTGGGCCCGTGTCATCGCTGTTGATCTTCCGCTGCTTGCACGACAAGTAACCCAGACATGATTTCCAATGGGTCATCCTTTTTTCTTTCCTTCTACTAGCGGTGTTGTAGCCTCCTCACTCAATCCTCACCTGTACCAGCCGGAAAATTAGTAGAAACACTGTTAGCGGCTGTATCGAAAAATATAACGACGCGGCATTACGCAGCACCTATTAGAGGGCATCAAAGAGTATTCATTCTCTTCTTAGGAATAAATTGACTACAAGTAAAGCGTAAAGTTATAGCGTTAAAGAAGGACGGCGAGAAACCCAGCTTCATGTTAGTATCCAGTAGGGGGAGATATTCTCTCGGAAAGGAATTGGAGCGACGAAGCGGTGGCGGACAAATATGAACGAAAAGTAGATATGAAGTATGGTGGTGGGTGACGATGGGAGAATTGAAGGAATTTTACGTACAACACACAAATGCTTTGTGCAGGTTAAAGTTGGGAGAATCTGGTTTGCGCAACGTGGTGGTGTTTCCAAGCATTCATTTCCAGAAGGGAACACACGAATAAGCGACCAAATAATTAACGAACAAATAAACAACATCCAAACGCCTCTTCCAGCCCGGTCCCAATTCCATATCACCCAACGCCTTTGGAAGTAAGTCCCAGATCGCTCCTTTCTCGCCACCAACATTTAATCCCCTATATACCACCCAACACCTCATCCACCAAAACCCCCAACATCCTTAACCCATAAGCTCCCGCCACACCCTTCAACACTCTTAACCTCCCCACGACATCCTCCCTGTTAACACTCTCAGTCCACTGTCCCGAGCAAGGACAATGTTCCATGAAATCATTAACCCTCACACTCTTACATTTGACACATTTGAGGTCTTGTCCTTGCCATTCGGCCACCATACCCTGCACACTACTGATCAACCTCTCTTCCAGCTCTAGACGGTTGAACTCCGTGTTGCAAGTTGTGCAAAGCCATGGTCTGACTTCTCCAGAACTCGAAGAAGGACTTGAAGGGTCTGAGATGGGGAGGAGATCTTCG
Organism: Rhynchosporium graminicola; assembly: GCA_900074885.1. Taxonomy (NCBI): domain Eukaryota; kingdom Fungi; phylum Ascomycota; class Leotiomycetes; order Helotiales; family Ploettnerulaceae; genus Rhynchosporium; species Rhynchosporium graminicola. The sequence goes on along the minus strand of FJUW01000023.1, from coordinate 132,543 downwards.
TCTCGACATAAATCGATATCCCGAGTTGCGGTGCAATTCTCACAGACCACACCCCCGCCGGGGATTTTGAGTGATTGGGAGGGATTCACAAACCTCCCCTCTGGACTGAATTCCCTGATCTCAAAAAGCGCCAGCAACTCTTTCCTCAACAACCTCGCTTCAAGTGTGATATTCCGATCGAGACTCAACACCTGCATAAGGCTCTTCACCAATTCCAACGCCGGATTCTTCAAGGTGGTTAAATGACTCCCCGGAAGGACTGGAAAGCTGTAATCTGAAGCGAGTTCAGGATGTAACATTTCGTCTTTTTGGCGACGGATGAGACCGGCTATTTGTCGTTTTAGAGGCTTCTCGAAGGTTTTACCGAGGATGATTTTATCTTCTTTATTTTCATCGTCTTGCGTCGATGCCAAATCCCTAACCGGAATCTGAGTAGCCCTTGGCGTCGAACTCGAGCCGATGGCTGGGCGTTTCAAAGCATGCATTTTCTCCACAAACTCCACAACCCAATCGTTGAAAATGGGCTGTAGCGGGACCGGTAAGAATTTACTCAGTTGCCAATGCATAACACAATCCAGCGTCTGTTTTTCCTGCTCAACGACTTCAGAGGTAGCTTTGCCGCCATAATTGAATTCATCGTACCAAACCAAGTAATCCCAATACTCCTTGATCTCTAGATCCAAAAAGTGAAATAGCGGCTTTGCTTTTATGCTCTTCAAGATATACTGAGAATACGCATACGCGTTTCCAACTTCTGATTTCGTGGTTTGGAGGAGAAGACGATTGGAGGATGCGAAGACAACGTGGGAGCCGACTCGACGGAAGTCAGAGAGGAGTTGTTGGAAGGCTTTTCGTGACATCATCTGTACGTAGTAGTGGAGAGAGCGGTCGTAGAGGAATGAAGAGGGGTCTTCCACCCAGCGGACTAGGTGTTGCACCATTATGTCGGCCATGGAAGAGCCTTTGCACGCTTCTGTCCACCATGCTTTCACCATTTCGCGAAGGACGGTTACGCCGGCTGTGGCGAACGCGTTGTCGGAATAAAGCACGTTTGTGCCATCGCTTGGGGAGTCGTCGGTTGGTGCGGCGGGGTTGAAGGATATTGAATCTGAGCCTTCGAGTTCGTTGATGAGGGAGGAGGTGAGAATTGTATTGATGGCAAGGTTTCGGATGTCGATTTCGATGCAGACAGAGGGGTAGGTCCCGGGGTTATTGATGGATGGCATTTGGACTGTTTCGAGGGGTCCGAGGACGTCGTCGGCTTCGTATCCTGCGTGATCTGGGCGTGGGCCAGCAGACCACCATAGAACGACATTGTTCTTTTGTAGACGGCGGGCATACGCGATATCAATGAGAAATCTGGGATCATCTCTTTCTAAGTTGCAAAGTGGGACATCGCCATATCTCGCTAATTCAGTGAGATGTAGAATCCAAGAACCGAGACTGAGGTAATGGTTCACCAGACGCTTTGCAACGAAAGCTTGCCAGCCTAGCGGAGGCAGGTTACTATCCTCACTCTCATACTTCAGAGGCAAGACAGGGAAGTCACCCAGAATCGGAACATCATGGACGAGCATTCGTCGTTGAGGCGATTGAATGACGAGCATAAGTGGTTTCGACTCATCATTTCGCATTTTCTTGAAGATATCTCCTACTTCCAGTAAAGCTTTTCTTCTCGTAGTGACTTGGCTTGTCTTGAACTGTAATCTTTCCTGGTAAGGGAAGCAAGTCTGCCACTCTGCTCCATCGGCCCCTTGTTCTCTCCGTGCGAGCATGTCGCTGTATATCTTCCCAATGTTCGGCAGGTCTGTTGCCGAGTCTTTCGATTTCTGGAGAATAATAATGTTCGCCTGTTCCTTAGATGACGAAAACAGTGCAAAAACTTGGCGATCTCCAGCTACGACATGGTAGAGATATAGATACGCTATCGGACTCTGATTCAGATACGGTTTCTCTGAAATCGCTCTTTTCAGTCCCGAGAGATCAAAACCAGATTCTAATCCCTTCCCAAGGACACCAGGTTGGCTCTCATCAAACGTACACAGGCTTCCCAACCGAAGGACGGCTCTAACACTCAACGGGACCTGTTTCTCATACACGCCCTCCACGCTCGGATGATTGAACAAAAGCGAGAGTTTCTGTGCATCGTTGACATATACACTTTCCGGCATAGTCAGTTTGAATAGATGAACAGATGGATGACCATTCGGCAACGTATGCGTGACTTTCATAGCGTCGCATCCCTCGACTTCAATATCTGGTAATTCCTTGCCCTTCAAATTCAAGAAGACCTGTCTGGGAACATTGATTCGCAAATTATGGATCTTCGAATCAATAAGCACGAACGCCATGACCACACCCGGACTCGTCGTTGCTCTCAGTTGCAGGACTTGCCAAGTACTTTTATACGTAATCTCGGCTTGGTTCTGGAATGTAGCACCGATGTTATTCTGTGCGCTTACGCGTGATTCGCCGAATAGATGGCGCCGGCGTAGACGAGCTTGTTTCTGGATCTTCCATTTCTGTTTCTGGTATTCGAGGAAGCCCTCGTAATCTTCCGTTGGATTGGGCATCTTCTCAGGCAAAGCAGCATATGGGTTTGTCGATACAGCAACAGCTGGTTCCGGAGACTTGCGCTTCTGTGATTTCTGTGTTGCTTGAGAGAGTTGCGCTCCGAGCGCTTTTGGCTTTAGTAACTTGACGCCGTAGTCCTCCATATCCGCCGCTCGAGGATCCATCAAATTGGTGATGTCGTCAAGGGGGGCAGATTTGAACAAATCCGTCATTTTCTTCTGCTTCAGCTTATCTTCCTTGACATTTATCCTCCTCTGCAACCACTCCGGATGCGGAACTCTCGGGACTGGATTTCTGACTTTTTGTAGGGCAGCGGGAATCGTAATTAATTTCTGAATGACAGAGCCTAAGCGTTCAAGGTAGTAATCCCAATCGAGAAGAGCTCTGGGATCCATATTTGCTGGGTCTTCTTTCAGCCATTTGCGCAAGAAGTATCTCTTGACGGCTGTCTCTGCGGAAAAGATAGCAACTGGAATAGCACGCTCGGTGACGGGCGCATTCTTCGGCCTCGAACAAATAATGTATTTGCAGTTCAAGCCTTTGTCCTTGACCATCTGCTCGCCTAAGAAATCAGCAAGACGTTTGGCGGTAGTGATCGATGTGGATTTCTGGGTCCCGTATTCCTCAAGGGTTTTAGACATGCTACGATTCTCGCAAATCAAATCAATGAGTTCTTCGTCAGCAAGAGTCTCGCCCTTAGAATGCAAGACATCGAGCCATTGATTTGCAACTTTGGCAACAGCTGTGTAGGTCTCTGTCAAGGTCGTACCTTCTAAGAAGAACTTGAAGATCTGCTGTTGGAAGATCTTGATGAGTTTGAGTTCTCCTCTTCGCTTGACCTCGAACCCTTTTAGTTCAGCGAGACTGCCATCGTCGTTGAATACCGCGTAACGCTTTTTTAAATTCTTATCTTCTTCCTTCGACGTAGGCAGAATCATAGCGCGGTACGGACCATCTACTTCGAAGAAAATGGAGTTGTCGCTGTGTGTTTCATATCGGAAAGTTTTCGGGTCTTTGAGAGTCTGGTACTGGTGATTCGTGAACTTGGCATGGACAAGATGATTCAACATGACGCAAGGATACGAGATAGCGAGTTTCTTGCCGTTCTTCAGAGTGAATCCGTAGTTTTCCGGGAAAGTGGCGGGAAGCATACACCAAATACCATCAGTATCAAGTTCCAGAGGTCGACCGATCCTTTCAACCAATTGACGTGCCATTTGGATAATGTGAGCACCTGTCAAGCAGGTGACACCAGCCATCTCCATAGAATACCACCGCGAACCCTTTCGCATGACATAACCATAAAAGGAGTTCAGAATAACCTTGTGTGCTAATTGAAGCGAATCGAAGAGCACGATCATTTTCTTTCCACTCTCAATCTCTGACGCCGATGCACCTGCTGATTTCAAAGCTTCCGTTTTGCCCTTCCAGAGTTTCTGCTTACCCTTGTAGTCATATCGACGATCTCTGAATTCCGAAACCGTATCGATATAAAAGGGGTTCTCTCTCTGGCAGATAATAGCTTCCCGCTCTATCGTCTTCGACTCGTGGATCTTGTGATAGATTTTCTGACTGTAGACTTGCAGCCGTTTCCGCACTAAATCAGATTGTTCCGCCGCCGAAAGGTCCTGGAATGTCCTTGCAGGACTATTCGGCCATTTACCGGGAAACCGCTCGTTCTCGAGAGAATGTCGAATCATATTATACTCGTCTCGTTTCGCAGGCAAGTATTCTCCTCGCCAAGCCCACGGCATCCTCCGATCACAAGTCTTTCCTGGTCGGTTGAAATCACACGCCGCACAATCTGCCTCCTCGATCATAGAATCTGGTTGTAATCGATTCGTCGTCATAATGTTGGGATACATGGATGCGACATCTAAATGGTATATCAGAGGTCTCTCGCTCCGGTTTGCCGTCTTCTTGAGACTGTTCAAACGATTGGCGATCTGCTGCTTGATCTCTTCGTAGTTCGTAATCTCATCCAAGGATTTCTTCTCTTCGACCTCGATACTGAATTTGAGAGCAGCATCAAGATCGACGAGAAGCTCATCGATGGCCGTAGTATCCACAGCAAAATTGACTGGGATGTCTGCACGGAAAACTCCAGCTTCGATACTCTCGACATGACCACCGACATAAGTCTCTGACTCCAGTAGATGGCCATCCCAGAAAGCTTCTTTTGGAGAAACATGTTTATTAGGCAGGACAATCTCTTTCTGGTAAGCCTGCACCATGAGCAACATCTCGCAGAGCGTTCCCGTTCCTTTCCTCAGCACGGCATCCGGACCTAGTGGAATAATTGTACACAACGAGAAGATAAAGGGATGTACGTATTTCATGTACAAGTAATACGTCGCCACTGCATCCGAAACGGAATATTCCGATAAAACTTGCGGTTTCTCGCTCGCATACTTTAACATCAGTTCCGGATCGATTTCATCAGGGTCGTATCCAAGCTTGGCTGTCGTAACGGCCTTCAGACCTCGACTTCCTTGCGGCAAGTAACTATCTCGATTGACCCAGTGGAAGCAATCCATATGTGCACTGTAATCGCAGCAATATTGATCTTCCGGCCCTTTCCGCCAGCCAATTTCCTGGTACATATCAATTCCATTGACACTAGCTCTCGCATCCACGAAAGGCCAATCGAAGAAATCTCCGTTGTACGTTGCGATGACAGTCGGTCTCGCCTCTTTGATATGCAAAAAGAATCGCTCAATGACCGCTTTTTCGTCTGGTTCATTGAAAATCATGAATGGGCCCTCATATTCCGGTTTGGGCGTATATTCGAAATCCTCGATATCCTCGGAGACGATCTCTCGATTTGTGATCAGGAAACCTTGACCATCGATCATGTAAGATATCATCATGATCTGATCGATAGTCGCATCAGGGAATTTCAGAGGCAGTTTTGTCGTCTCGATATCGTATGCCATTACTACCGGATCCGCACGCTCCAGTCGCTCTTCTAAACATTTCATGCTCGTAACGCCGTGTTTCGCCTCAACCGAATACCATTTTCCCGTCCGTATATCTTATTATGTTAGTGGTGTTCATTCCTAGAAGTAGATAACGTACCCAAATCTATCATTACCCGTACGTGATATGGTACATCCCATTCCCTTATATCCACAATAAAATCGCTTGCATCGGCCACAGAAACATTAAATCGTCGTTCATCATCTCGGTCATCATCAAAGAGGTCGAAGCCAGCATTTGCACTATAGTCCGTCAGCGACTGCCAGACAATCCCAAATCCCAAGAACGATTTTCGTTATCGCCCAGACTTACCTGGCAACCTCAGCATATGTATCCATCGCATTCATATGCTTTTTATTCCTCTCCGCTATCGGCATGATATCCCTCCTGGCATTCAGCAAATCGCTCTGGTTCGCAAACCTCAACTCGAAGAATGTCCTCCTGTATCCCAAAAGATGATTCGGCATTCCCAAATCCTCCTTCTCCACCTTTCTCAATGTCTTTACGCACCCTCCACCAGGCGCTCTCTTCAACCACTCCTCAGCCTCAGCTTCATGTCCCCTCTTCACTGCTACCAGAAAATACGGATCATATTCCAACGTTGCTTTGAATGTTCCTCCATCATCTTCTAGGAAATAGCAATCGAGTGCTGCGCGACCGTCGGCGATCTTCGGATCTTCGATTGAGGTTGGGCGTACGTTTACGAGCCAGCCTGTTTTCTTTTTGCCGGACTCATAGCGTGCGAAACCTTGGGCTTCATCTATAGAGTGCGCGAGACGGACGGCTTCGCGTTGTTCTTCCGAGGAGGTGCCTTCGTTGCCCTTGGAGGCTGTGAATGTTTTCGCTTTGCGGGGGCCGTGGTATGCTTGTTTTCCACCGCGGCGGTAGCCATTCTTGGGCATGCGTGGGCCGGGCATGGTAAGGTTGTTCGCAGTTGACTGCGTTGGTGGTGGAGTGTGGACAGAATTGGGAGATAGGGGCCCGCAAGTCTAGTTAAAGAATTGGCATATATTCATTTCCTAGGGTTTTGAATCGAATCACGATTGCGGATTGAGAAGTTGAAGCCGTGTTCTCGAAGAGAAATGTGCGAATGGCAGTGGCTGGTAATAGATTGGTGTGGTGAGGTTTGGGTATAAATTATTGTCTACACATCCCAACGCGTAAAGTAATCGCGGCACGCGTCGAGACGCGTTGCACTTAAGCAGACCCCTGTTACCTACTCTATGTCGTCCCGAACCGTCAGCCTTACATCGCCACAGCCTCACACTAAGAGCGGTAGCCCAGAAGTCTTTCGATGCACATTGACATCGCTGACCCCACCCACACCTGAGGTTATACGACTTTCGCAAAGGTCAAGTCCTTACTTACCACCAAATACATATAGTTGAAAAAAAATGGCCAGCGATACCAGAGATGAATCCAACAGTAACAGCCCTCCACCCACAGAGCCTCCTCCCGGCTCGACCTCTTCTCCTCTACACATCCAATCCTCCTCGCCCAAAATTTACGAAGTCTTCAATGCCCCAGCTTCTCCCCCAACCTCAGATCCTTTGCAAGCTCCCCAGTCAGCAAATGCCCTGCCAGATGGCTCCGGCCAGAATACAGCCGGGTCAGGAAAAGAGGCGCCCACATTAGTGAGTGCGATTAAGACGGTACGGGTACAGGATTTCAAACAAGTACATATGTATCCATGTGTGAGGGAGAGTTTGCTGATGGGTATTGGGGGGGCTTTTGGGATGGGAGGGGTTAGAGCACTATGGGGTGGTGAGTAATTCTCTTATTGAAGATCATCTATGATTTAGAGACTAATGATGCCCTCTAGCACCAATACCGAAAGCCGCAAATTGGGCCGTGGGAACCTTCGTATTTGCCTCGTTCGCGAATTATGAGTTTTGTTTGTATAGAAGGAGATTGGAGAGACAGCATATGAAGAGAGCTGTGGAGATTATTGATAGGAAGAAAGTGGAGAAGGAGGCGCTGGCGAAGGCCAAGAGGGAAGAGAGGAGGAGAGCGAAGGAGGAGGAAGATAGGAGGAAAGAGGAGGAAGCGAAGAGGGGTTGGTGGAGGGTCTGGTAGTGGTAGTCAGGGAGCAGAGGATGATGGATGAGATTTAGGGGCTCAGCGAGAGCATGTATAGATGTCACGATAAAATGTCGCGCATGTTGGATATAGGGATGGAGAGGAATGGAAAGGTAAAGAACCGAAAAGAGAAAGAAAGAGGACGGAGGGGGAGGGAATAAAAGAGCTGCAGCTCTTATGTATTATGATAGTGCAAGTATTTGATTGATCGCGGAGTGGATATCCGCTGTAAATAGATGACTCCTTGCAGTCGCCGTTGCAGTTCTACCTCTGCCAGGGATCCAGACTCCGAGCCATATTCAAACCGTTCAATCCAATACCGACCATAGAACTGCCTCGTTCCGGGAAAGCTGATCACCAGAACCATCCAACAGACCAACCATCAAATTCCCCGTTAACCTATCACCAAGGTCAGACCTTATCTAAACCCTTACTCAACTTCTACCCCACTACGAACTCTCCCGAAAACTACCACCACCAACCTCTACACCTTCCATAAATCTTACCCTCCTCTCTTTCTCTTCCTCTTTACTTGGCCTTTCATTTCCCCTCCGTCTCTCACTCCTCATCTTCCTCGCCTCTCTCGCTTCTCTATTCCTATACTCCGCCATCTGCTGCCTCCTCTTCTGCTTCCTGGCATAGGCTTCCGCAGGGGTGGGTTTGAATCCGATACCGTTGATACCTTCTCCGTCGTCGTCAGGATCGGTAGGGTCGTGTCCGGTGATTTCGTCGTCGTGCCAAATAAGAGAGCTCGGATCTCTTTCTAGGTCATCATGCGTATCTGAGACTGAGAGCAAGGATAGAGACCCTGTAAGAGGTGGCGTTCCTGCACGTTTTCTGCGGGGTTTTGAGAGAGGTCTGGTAAGTGATGGATCTGACGTCCCATTTCCCATGAAGACCATCTCATCGACTTGATCACTCAAGGTCACTCCCCTCGGTGCTTCTCTAAGCGCTGAATCAATAGCCCTCTCGCTTTCAGAAAAAATTGCGAATTTCTTCTCCTCCTCTTTCCTCCTCCCTACACGAGTTCCCATAGCCGCACCCAAGTCTAAAGCCCCAGGACTGATACGTTGAGGCGTCTCAGGGACCTCTACTTTTTTTATGGGTCTCTGCACAACCTTTATTCTCTTCCTCGCGACTTGTTGATCGGAATCGTCCTCCCTGAGCCACCTGGCTTCTCCATCCATGACAACGTCCTCGCTCCGATCCTGTCTGATCAGATCGTCAAACGCACCATCCCCACCCCAACCTTCAACCAATTGTTTCCTCTTCACCGGCCCATCAAGTTCGAACCTCCCCCCTCCAGCTCTCGAGCTAGCATCTTCCAATCTCAATCCTTGAAAATTATAAGCTACTTTCGTCCTTGGACTACTTGCGCCTTCTTCTCCCCCCTCCGATGCCTCTCTTTCGCCTTCTCTTCCTGCTTCGTTAACCGTGGCGCCCGGAATGTTTAAGGTTAAAAGCATGTCCGGCGCGCTTTCAGAACGGGGCACACATTTGCTATCGTAGCTATGGTCGTGATCTGGAGTAGGTGAGCTCCTTGGTGGAGTCGGCGGGATAGTCGCGATAGCCGGCAATCCGCGTTTTCGTTTCGGAGACGTTGTGGCTATGGAGGGGGAGATCGCGGGGATGTTCGTAGACTGTAGGAAATGCGAGGTAGCTGGGAGGGAGGATCGGGACGGGGGGTGTGGTTTTAACATGAAGTCTCGCAGCTTGTAACTCGCGGTGAAGTAAGGTATGACGGCGTATTTGTATGATGTGACGACCTGCGTCTTGAAGCTTGGGAAGGCAGCTTATTAAGTTGGTAACTTGGTAGCTGGGAAGATGCGATGCGATGCGCTTTGTCCGTGCGGGAGGTGGTAGCTGGCGGTGATGCCAAACTGCGGGACGGCGGGAGCACAGCAAGGTCTTGGAGGTGAGGGATGATAGACTGTCGGTGATACAGACAAGGCAATATTGAATGTCTAGTGATGTTCGAGCTTCGTAATTTTAGGTTCGTGGTTTTTTGTGCTTTGGTAGGGGTCATCGTGTACTGTTGTGGGGTAAGTTGAAGTTGATTTTGAGAACGAAGACGAGGTGTATGAAGACTGTCTGTCTTATAATGTACAAGTCCGGTCAAGCTCCTGGCGAGGTTAAATCTCTGGCTGAGGTGTGGCCATTGAATCCGGGTCATTCTCGGGCTGATTATGATGAATGTCACTCACGTGATTATGTAGCCAGTTGATGATTAAGGTCCCTTGGAAGTGTCAATTGCAAAGGCCATAGTTGCGTGGAATGAATGGTACTTCGAAAAGCATATGACTAACGGCTACCAAATTACCTGATTTGACATTCACTCGTTAACATGCCATATCACAATCGAAGCTCTCCTCGGCTCGAGCGCAACAACACAACGAAACGTATAGGTAGATATCTAGACGCGAAACTTCTCCCAAAGTAAAGGCTCGCTCTGTAAGATCGAAGTTATTAGAAATTTAAACGCTAAGCTCTCTAGTCTTAGTATGATAGTTTTAGATTCCTGGAATATTTCTAGAACGAAGTTTATAAAACACTTTGAGTAACCAGTGATCGATACTTTAGTTGAAGTCTTTGGACTGTCGCCTTTAAAGAGAGTAAAAGCAAGTATTGTACTGTCGGTCCTTTCTCCTGGCTACTTTAAGGAAACACAGCGGTGCATGCCGTCTACGAGTCGAATATATCATACCGAGGAATGTGGCCTTTTGCTTATATATTTGTATTTATAGGTATTGTGTGCTTGCAAAGCGTAGACCCCGAGTTTTGGGAATCAGAGTTTACAATGACTATTGATTTTCTCTTTCGGAAATTTTGGGTTTTATCGTGTCTGCCATACTGGCCGTTTCCTCCTCTCGCCGGAGGCTACGGAACTCCTCATTTGACAGTCAGTGATGCGCTATTCTCTTCATCAGCTATAGATCAGCAGGAGTTTACTAACCTTTCCATCAGAGAGTCTCAAATTGAGATTTGACTAGTGCTAGAGGTATGCATCTATATCACTTAGCGGTTGAAGGCACGTTATTAGACCTAGCCTGCCAGAAGCCGGTGGTAGCACAGCGGAATGAAGATGTTTAGATTTGTAACTAATCTAAAGTTCTTACGACATGAAATTAGCGTGCGAATTGAAGACTTTATTGCTCCAGCCCTACTTTAATTCTTATGTCCAGAGTGCTCCGTGCTTATTACGGTGCAAGACCGGGAATCTAGCTCTAGTGTATCGAAGACTTGGCAATGCCCTCGCTTCTCGAGAAGCTAGTAAACAAAACCTCAATAACGAGAACGCACTTCGTAGGATCAAAACAAACATCTGTTAAAGATATAAATCACACTAAGTTTCTTCATATTAAGTAAGGAAATTAGATTTAGATGTATATTCTTTTTTATCGACTATTTGCATAAGATCTCTCATTCCTCGTACTCATTTGAATGATGCTGTTGTCACCTCATTGAAAGTACAGAGAATTTATGAAGTCTATTGAGAAGCTGTATCTTTTGGAAACTCCAGAACTGCTTTAAATTCGATAAGTTGTCGCCACGGTGGCTCAAAGGCTGGAACATGGCGAAGCTGTGCACTTTAAGGCGTGCCAAATCCTGTAGCTTCTGGGCAAACAGATTGATTTCCTTCAAGCGGCTTTCCTTAAATATTTTGAAGTTTACGTGTGCTCGTGGCAGCCGGCGTCAATACCATTCAAGAAGATGCATGGTTAAATAAATCTATATATTACAACGGTGTTAAAAAGTCTCGATGCGGTCGGACTTCCCCTTAAGAACAGAGCCGGCATCGACCAGGTCTCAAGGAATGATCACACGCCTCTTGTATTTGCAACATCAAGCCGATCGACAGAAACAATCACGGTGTTTACTAAACAAGAAGCATCCGAGCGTTTACCCTAGACCGCGAAGATATTACGCCATTTGACATAGGTCTACGTCATAAGCGCTAGCCAATGCTTCTATAATTCTAGAGAATGATTGTCTGTTTAATATGGGCTTCCGAAACAAGATAAAGACGCAAAGCAAGAAAACGGCTTGAAGCTTGTGAAAAGCAAAATATCTCTGAACACTAGCTTCGACGGCGACCTGGAAAAGTTTGAAGATATGTAAGTCATCGGACATCAGGGATGTAATTATGGGTGATCAGACCAGTCTTGCACCTTGCTATAGCTCGTGGATGGGTTGAAGTTGCAGCTTTCCTCACTTTAAATGGCTCCGAAGTTGATCATAGCGATATTCATAGAAGTACTAGTCTTAAATACTTTGCTAGAAGTGCGAAGAGCTAAGCTCATTATTCATAATTGAGAAGCATGCTGACAATATCGCTATTGATTCTCTATGACTTATACTACTTTCAATTCGCTTTACGCGGGGTTCTAATCATAGAACAACTCACAGTAAAACATCTGCTCGGGACCTCTTAGAATCCTGCTGCTTCCATAACGAGGTACGGTGAAAGAGTAGCATAGCCCAGGAGATTCGTACACTGAAGCTGCTTTAGTAGGTCTGAAGATCCTCTATTTTGGGGGTATCGTAGAAGCGATTGAGACAGATACATGAACCTGTTTTACGACCGAATTTAGCCAAGACAACTTAGAAAAGTTTGAGTGCTATGGATGGTTGAGTTAAGACTCGTCAATTTGGTTTGTCAAATTGTAGTCCACTTGGGGATGGCTGTTCCACGGCCGATGTGAGGCTAATTAAGACACTTTCAGTGATGAATGAGCATATCGACAAGGCTCCGATGTGGGTCCTTCGTAATGCGACATGTTACACAGGATCGCGAGGTGGCAAAAACGTCAATCGTTACATAGATAAGCATGTGAAGGGTGGTTACGAGCGTCAAGATGACCAGGAACTTCAATCCACTCCCTTTAATAGCTGGAAGCTGAGCGAATTCCAGTCAGATTGCCTCTACGGCCACTAGTTTTCTCAGGCTCAATCGAGATCAATGGGCTGTCATAGACAAGAACACATTTGTCTATCGCCGGCTCTGAGCCTAAATTTATGCATTACTCTTGATGCTGATCCAGTTGTTTATATTGATCCAGACTGATCTCCTCCATACGTGTAGGGGCTAGCTGTGGTTGTGTTAGGAGCGACTAGCGCAGTTACTGGCTTCATACGTTTGACAGCTGTAGAATTCCATCTCCAACGAAATAACCGAGTGTGACTTTTCATTCGTCAGCCAGCGAAATCCAAATTTCCAAACGTTAATGTTGTGATTGAAGTTTTCTGAGCGAGAAGTTAAAGAGACTAAACTTATACAATAGCAGGAACTCGTTAGTAGTGGCCTACCAAAGTTATTTACGTATACACATACCTTCCTTGGATCTGTTACTTCGGTAATGCCTAAGAGGAACATAGACCTCTTCGGACATGGCTATCAAGTAAGCGACTCGCTGAGGGCTATCACGAGCGCACCTACAGCGTACTCATTCTCAACGATCACGCTTATCAAAACGCCAACAGGAAATGTACAGAGTATCACTAGTTTTAGACCTTCTCTTGAATCGAACCGATGAAGCTCAGAGTTTTCCTGTATGTACAAGTGAAGTGATGCATCATGAATAAGAAAGAAGCTCCGACTGTGAAACGCTACTCCTATCTTGTGCATTTGGCCCCCAAAGCGGCTGAGATCAGGCCATACAAATCTAAATTCAACTTCGCTATTGCTCTCACCACTACTAAGAACAGAGAGATATTGTAAGCACTCAGCCCCAAATGTATCATATTGAGCGCCATGGGACTTTAAGATTGGCAACGTCTATTCTGAGCTGCTGTGCCTCAAAGTAAATGAAATACACATACGAGCGATAGACACACTTTCAACACTTGTCATTTCACTTTCGCGACTCCAAAATCTGCTGTCATACGTATCCTCTGACTTACATCTTGCGAAGTGCAGCAAACCAAAATTGAAGGAGGGCTAAGATGTCAAATTCCTCAGCTTGCTGGTTACCAGACGGTCAGACAAGGTCGCCTACTGGCCGCCGAGCTCCTTGCGACCCATCAGCACGTAAGTGAGGTTCAGGTCATATCTGAGAACGTCCTCTCCTGTGTTGGCGATTTATTACAGTAAATAGTGCTTGCTGCGCAGCCGGGGAATCGTGCATGGGAAATGGTCTCTGTCTTAGTCAAAACGGATTGATATACAGACGAGCCTGTACCGATCGTGATTGGAAAGATCCAGCATGTTCGACATTCTGTATAGAAGCTTCGGGCAGACATACTGGTAAGCTAAACCGCGATATAGCCCCGTGTATGTTCTAATGATAATCCAGGACAGCAGACAGATTTTGAGTTCTTGAAACCCTGTAATGCTGGGACTCCTGGCTCCGCTCCAACCGGTATTCTTGTTTGGATCTGTGGGCTCAACAACAATTGTAGCGATCCGAGTACCACCTTCCCTCTGATTGTTGGAAGCGTGCGTCAGATCAGTATTACAGGAAACGTCGAGACTGGCTCCTACTCAATCCGCAGTCCGACCCTTCCTCAATCCAATCTTCAACTCAAACTCCAGCCCAGACCTTAGCATTAGCATCATCAAGCTCGAACCCAAACCTGACATCGAAAGACGAATGTTCCTCGAGCAAGACAACTATCGGTGCAGGAATTGGGGTGCCTTTAGGTGTGCTACTGGTGATGGCTCTGTTATGGGCGTTCTGGGAGAGGAGGATACGGTCAACAGCCAAGCAGACAAATGAGAAAACATGGGTTGGCAATGTGATGGAGTATGAACCGGCGCCTGTTGAAGCGCCTGCCACCGAGAGAATAACTGAGCCACCGCCGAAAGCATACCAACATACACATCGGGAGCTTGCCTGAGAGGTAGAGGCCAAGCGCAATACGTTGAGCTAGAACGCCATTTATGACGCCAAATTTGACAGTAAAGTGCTATCAGGCTATGGTGAACAGGGCTGTGAATTTACCAATAAGATCTCGAGATCACGATCCTATGTCGCCAACTACTTAGTCAATTTAAAATCCCTAACGCGCAAGATACTCGATAGTCGGACGTTGGGCATTCTATGCTGGCTGACGGAGGGGAAGAAGCCATTTCGAATCTAATGAAGATACTACTGGCTGGTTGCGGTTTGATATTCTCCAGATCGCACTTGCATGTGAAAATAACAAGACCACATGAAAATTTCTCTTAGATAAAAGGAAAGGCCTATATGTCAAGTGATAAGTTGGGTTTTCTTCTGAATGAGTGTCAGCCACACAGGCAATGTCCCAATGCGAACCTTATGCATCGTCAATGCCTCGGAACAGAATTGTTTCCCTCACGCCGGTCAGAATCGAAAGCAAGATACGTTAGCGAAGAGTGTTCAGATTTTTGTGTCTTAAAAATGAATTGCAGTTGCCAAGTCGATGTGAAGAGACACTCCAGCTCAAGAGCTGAACATTCAGAGAGTATCTTACCAATGCGTTCATGATCCAGACCACCCTATTCTTCGTCAAGCTCAGGATAATGACGATAAATCCCCATGCCATAATCCTGTCTCCTCTCACTTGCCAGGTAATTCTTGATGTTTGGACGTTCTCGGACCCTCTCATGAAGCTCGAAGACTTTCTGAAATTTGCCTTCAGTCTGAATCCGCTTCATGGCATTTGGGAAAGCGTGCTTGATGCCGTCCAAACATTCTGGTCTAAATTAGCTTGGAGAACTTTGGTACGGATCTTAAAAGGGATCGAGTCTTGAACCTACGAAACAGAACCAAATCCGCATAAGTCAATCGTCCTCCATACAGCCATTCCCCACCTCTACTTGCCTCTCCCCCAAGCACTCGTTCAAAGTAGCCCAAAAATTTCGGCAATCTGTTCTCCAGATAGTCGCCTGCCTTTCTCTTCGCTTCAACTTTCTGGTCCTCGTAATATGAACCTACAGCAACTGGGTGATGAACATCATGCGGTTCGTTGCTCAACCCATCAAGCGCCGTCAACGCTAGTTGATTCACGTGATATAATCCAACATCATCCTCCTCAGCTGTAGGAACGAGTCCGAGTTTGGGGCCGAGATAGAGCAGGATGTTTGGTGTTTGGTTGATGATGAGAGACCCGTGCTTAAGGATAGGTGGTGCACAGATTGGTGGGTTGAGCGCGTCGCCTTGGTTGGACTGGGAGATCTGGGAAAGGACGATGTCCATGGCCTTGGGATCTTGTGCGGTGTCTATATAAGAAATGTTGCATTCTTCGAAAGCAAGACGAATATGTTCGCCTCGACCAGGAAGACCAGGCCAATAAATTAATTCGTAGGGAGTATCTTCTTTGGTTGTCTTCTGACGCTTGGAGACCGGCTGGGGGGATGCCATTTGAACAGAAACGCGACTAGATCTCCGCTGCTAAGGTTGGGTATTAGACAGCTTTTCGAGTCGTTGTAGATTGTTCTGGTATCTTTGAGCTCTTTGGTAAATACTAATCGGCTAGGTAGATTTCGATAAAGTATTGGGAACTGGCTCCGGATGAGAACGGGCTTTGATAGATATACCTAGGTAGGATCGGCAGGAGTGACGACACTAGCTTTCGGCTGCAGTTTCCAATATTTTCAAGTGACCGAGTCAAGCCCGACTTGGCGAAGTAAACAAACCAAGAAGCGAGATCATCGTCGGATCCTCACATGCTACCATTTTTAGTTACACAACTGGATTTTCATTGCGTCTCATAAATCTCCGCTTGACTGAAATGGGACTTGCGCGTCTTTAACGCGGTGGCGTCAATCACCTGACCCACACACCTTGTGGACCTTGCTCGAGTAGCCATCAAATTAATTTCCACCGACGACGTCCTCCTTATCTACCGATGGGACAGCCATTCGCCTGAACGATTATTTCATGACGGAAGTGACGGAGAAAGAAAGCGAGAATACTCTTCTGGACTGCGAGCATTGGTCGGGCTTGATAGCGCATTATATCATACTCAAGTTCCAGGAGTGAAATCACATGCCCACTCCAGGAGAGTACGTTGAAGCCTGATCGCGAAACATGCAGCATACAAGTATTCAGAATGGAACTAGATTCGAAACACGTGTACAGGACGGAACTTGGATATGCGATTTTCGCTGTGATTACTGGTTGACGATCGTGTCTCTCCAATCGTCTTGCACTCGACTATTTCAATCGTCCTATAAGTAGAACACTCTATAGACATCAAGCCGTCAGGGTTTGGGAATCGGGATGTGGTAGTCTCATTTATGACCACGAGACACAAATGACGATTCGGTTCCACGTGGAATGAGACGCAGGTAAGCACACTCAAAATCGGGACAATATGTCTGTAATGCTTGACTAATATCTGAGTCTCGTGGAACATAGATCGTATCGCTTGCAGGAGAAGAGAAAGGTTGCACGCATTTTAAGTCCTTTAAATACAGCTATCTGGGATGGCTTGTCGGCTCTACATAAAATCCGAGCTCCTTTAGCTCAGGAGCCTCTTCAGACCGTTCATACTTGGTAGATGGCTTTCTCTTTGCGTCGAAATTCACGGCAAATATCGTTCAAGCTCAATAACTTTGCCTACGCAAGTGATAAGACGTCGGGGATCATGATATTCAGTTACCGGCTCTATTTTATGAGGCTCATGGAGGATCGGCACTCTATAATACACTTTCTTACTTCTGGTTGGCTCCCGAGACAGCGGACCAAATACTGAGTATTCAAAACAACAGAGGCGAATCTTGCGAACAAGAAGCACTTCCATGGAGTAGATTGACTAAAAACTTCCAAGAAGCAGTCTTGCTGGCTGACCCGTCAGCTTGGAATCCGCTACCTCTGGATCGACTCGCTGTGTATTAATCAAGAGACGATAACTGAAGCACAGAATCAGCGTAAATGGGTGATATATGTGGACATACTCATCTCAATTTGGGGGTCATAGCGTCTAGTTCTGGAGAAGGACGTTCTTCAACGCGATCGCAATTTCTTAGATCTCACTGTCCAAGGCATCAAGTCAAAATCTGCAATTTTGAAAGCGAGACTCATACGTCAATGCCTTCGTGTGTTGGCCTCCAACCAGGGATATATCAACAAGAGTGCTAAAACTACAGGAGCCTTAACGGGACACTTTCATTTGGAGTTCGATATTGCGGAACCAAGCTACAGAGCTTCTGCTATCAAACAGGACAAGGGAGGGAATGCCGCATTCCGCTGCTTCTGCTATGTTTGTTATGTTGGTTAGAGATCTTGATGATATGGGAAGAGATGGGAATGGTGAGATAACGAAGGATAGTACTTGGTTTGTTACTATTGCGTGCTTGGATATATCTAAGAGGAGGGGGCTTTTGGATCTACTTGTAAAGGGTTGAATGTGTTGGAGTTTGCTCATGGAAAGATACAGTGGTGATAATCCGATGCAGATTAAACAAAATACTCAAACATACACTCCTTACTTTCCCCCGTAGAGGGAGACATTGTATGACTAGATTTTCCAAGATTGGGAACATAAAATTGACAGCAAAGAACCCAGCATTGATGATAATCACGTGTTCTGTAAATATTCTTAGCGTGGATTTGCGCGTCGTCGCGAAATTATTTTGTAGCTCGACCTCGCAGCACAAGCTCCCCATAACCCCACCACGAATCACATACGCCTCTACCACTCTCTCCTTCTAAAAATCAGTATCGCGACCTAGATTCCATTGAGAAAGAGCTTATAATAATTCATAAATATGTCTTTCGGGGGACAAACCCCGACGATTATCGTGCTGAAGGAAGGTTAGTCAATAGCAGAAGTCTGGAATCGCAGAGCAGCAGCTGATGAAGCGGAAACATAGGAACGGATACTTCGCAGGGGAAGGGCCAGGTTATCTCTAATATCAATGCTTGTTTAGCTGTACAAGCCACGATACGAAGCACACTGGGACCTTATGGTGGTGATCTATTGCTGGTAGATGGAAATGGAAGACAGACGATTACAAATGATGGCGCAACTGTTATGAAGGTTTGTATACCACTTACAGCTAGCTACCTGCAGAATTATTCACTGACAGAAAATAGCTTCTCGAGATCGTACATCCTGCTGCCCGAATCCTGACCGACATCGCGAGATCACAAGATGCCGAGGTTGGAGATGGAACGACATCGGTTGTGGTGCTGGCAGGTGAGATCCTGAAGGAGATTAAGGAACATGTTGAGCAGGGTGTAAGCTCGCAGACGATCATCAAGGGTTTGAGAAGGGCTTCAAATATGGCTGTCAATAAAGTGCGGGAAATTGCTGTCAACACCAGTGAAGGCAACCAGAGAGAGACTTTGATCAAGTTGGCTGGAACGGCTATGAGCAGCAAGTTGATCAAGAGAAATACCGGATTCTTCACAAAGAGTAGGATTCCTGGTCTTGGTGCTTGATATTTTGCTGACATATGGTAGTGGTTGTTGATGCAGTTCTATCCCTCGACCAAGACGACCTCAACGAGAAACTCATTGGCATGAAGAAGATCAATGGAGGCTCCCTTACCGACTCTCTTTTCGTCAACGGTGTAGCATTTAAGAAGACATTCTCTTACGCCGGTTTCGAGCAACAACCAAAGACCTTCAAAAACCCTAAAATCGTCTGCCTAAACGTCGAGCTCGAGCTCAAATCCGAGAAAGACAACGCTGAAGTCAGAGTCGAGCAGGTTTCAGAGTACCAGGCTATTGTCGATGCCGAATGGCAGATAATCTACAACAAGATGGAAGCTATCTACAAGACTGGTGCTAAGGTTGTTCTCTCCAAACTCCCAATCGGTGATCTAGCGACCCAGTACTTCGCAGACAGAGATATCTTCTGCGCAGGCCGAGTCGGATCCGATGATCTCGAGCGCATTATCCAAGCTACAGGAGGATCTATCCAATCTACCTGTTCCGACATCCACCCCGAACATCTAGGAACCTGCGGTACGTTCAATGAGCGACAGATCGGCGGCGAGCGATTCAATTTCTTCGAAGACTGCCCTGAAGCCAAGACCTGCACACTCGTCCTCCGTGGCGGTGCCGAGCAATTCATCGCAGAAGTCGAGCGGTCCCTCCATGATGCAATCATGATCGTCAAGCGCGCGATCAAGAACAATACTATCGTCGCCGGTGGTGGCGCTTGCGAAATGGAAGTCTCAGCCTACCTGCACCGCTATGCCGACAAGAATGTGCCTCACAAACAGCAAGCAATCATCAAATCCTTCGCCAAGGCACTCGAAGTGATTCCCCGCCAGCTCTGCGATAATGCCGGATTCGACGCCACAGACATCCTGAACAAACTCCGCGTCGAGCATCGGAAGGGCAATACTTGGGCTGGTGTTGACTTTGATAACGAGGGTGTCAGAGATAATCTTGAGGCTTTTGTCTGGGAGCCTGCGTTGGTCAAGATTAATGCCATTCAGGCGGCGACGGAGGCTAGTTGTCTGATTTTGAGTGTCGATGAAACTATCAAGAATGAGGAGAGTGCGCAGCCTCAGGGTCCGCAGAGGGGGTTACCGCCGGGAGCTGCGCAGAGAGCACTTCGTGGTAGAGGACGAGGTATGCCAAGAAGGTAGAGCGATGGTGATGTGAAGGGAAGCAACTGTGATGAGGAAATTCGGGCGACAGTGCTGAGGTATATAGGTCAATGTATGTCTGATATTATACATCTGATAGACCGAGATGCAGACTACTAGAATGGCTTGCTAAGCTACATATCTGCCCGCGAGGTAAATGTAGACAAGTACGGAAGTAACTGAATTAGTGTATCGTGTATCCTCTCATGATCTTTCCGTGATGCGCGGTTGTCCCGTTGTTGCGTACACGTCAATATCACGACTTATCTTCATATGAGTGTTACTCGTCCCTCCCACACACGCCTAAGTACTTAGTTCTTTATCAGAAGACATGGATGGTTCACAGCGCAGCGGCATTTCCGGTCTCGAAAAGGACTTGCTCCGGCAGACCTAGACAGAACTAATTCTCCAGCGGCGACGCGATCCCTTCGGAGGAAGATACCAAGGTAGAAGTATATGACTGAAACATGAAGAGTTGATGTTAAAGTCATACGAACTGTACTAGATGAGATGAGGCAAGGTTCCTAGGTCGCTTCGTCGAAGACGGGCTTTCCTATCGTCCTGTAAAATCCTCCACATCCACTCACAGCACCACACTATATGCATCCCCAGTTTCGGATGTATGATAGATCCTTCCTATCGCTAGACTATACGGGTATCTCTTTCGACTAAAGACAATTTCCTGAGTCTTTATATCCCACTCTTGCTATATTGCTTGCGTCTTATCAATTCTCTCTTATAAGACGTCACGAGATGATGCTTTTGCGTATGGCCAGAATATATAGTGCCACCCCAACAACATGATTTACATCATATGACTTATCATTGACTCGATCGTCTACAAGTATAATCTCTGCAATTTCCAACAGTGGGTTTCCCTCTATTTTTAAGGTAATACTTTTCATACTGTGACCCACTACTCGCAAGCGAGCCCGGGTCACCTTCCGACGTCGAGTCAGTCTGGACAAATATAATGCCAACACCTTGTACGGTGCCGGTACCACATACAGTCCTGTGGCTACCATATTTCCCAAGAGTAATCTAAGCGTAATTTCAGAGGTTTCCATCAGCAGGGGTTTGAATCAGGGGGTACTTCCACTTTTGCACTGCACTGAACAACAACCCCTACAATCAGGAACTCTATATTGAGAATAGGCACACTTCTCAAGACAAAGGATTACGCCAACAAAGGCTCTGCTAAGAGACCGCCGGGAAATACTAGAGAGGTGTAATGCAGTGACCAAAGCTGGAGAAGCGTATGCAAAATACTAGGCAAATCAATGAAAGTAGCATTACCACAAATCTTAGGGGCACGGCCTAGACTTTTAGATTAATCCCACCTTGTACGACGTATACTTAGTATAAATATGCCAGCTTGTCCCCATGTAATATTGAACTCTTTTTGAAATTCTATCTTATCTCCCAAACTATCATGGGTACTTTTTATCGGGTATTGTTCCCGTACGCTCCGTACGGAGTATGCCCGACCATTATACTGTAGCTTATGGTATCCTCGATCCTCAAATCTCAGATCGGGATGTTTCTCTTGTCACTGCTTCTATTTCAAATCTTGAGATCCGAAGAAGCAGGGAAGTTGTTTCAGAGTCAGAGAAAAATTTATCAATTTATTATTTGATTCAGTATGCTGAGATGATCAGATCCGGCGGAATCCCAGTGATTCATGTGATGCACGGACATATGAATGCTCGATTGGGGTTGTCCACAATGCTGATGAGAGCAAGAAGATGGGTATTTGGTACCGGCTGAGAAGTATATTTGTTCGTCATCCCTGTACATCTGCTTCTGCTCTGGAAGCGAGCTTTGCGCTATCTCATACTCGTTTATGGTCAAATTGCTTTGATAAAGTTGAAGGTTCTCTACTCTATACCAAGTAAGAACTATCTCCGAAACCTACAGATCCTCAATTCCACGTGCTACCAATAAGAAGCAATTTGATTCAAAGGGTGGGAACCGCACGATCTTCTCAACCTTGTTAGTGCGCGACATCTCGGCCCTTTGAATGGTAGGTGTAGCAACTTTAACTGGTCAAAAAGCCACCGACTGCTCTTTACAGAGGTACCTCCGTAGCACGTCATGCCCAGAGTGCATAATTCAAATTTTCCCTTTGGGCCAAAAAGTTTTACTTACACTTGAAATATCTGAAATATTCATTGTCGAGCAATTATCTCATATTAGGAGTTTACTGGCAGGACAGTTCTTTCCAGCTGCTATCCATGCCGTTACCTTGGTTTGCCCACAGGTCGTCAAGACATTGACATTAGAAGCCGTCGATCGAGTCGAAATATGAGGGCTTCTTACCTTTCACCTGCTCGCCAGTTGGCCTTTCTACTCCCTTTATTCAATTGGCTGACTTCGAGTCTCTCCACTACAGGGCACAGGGGAGTAATTGATACATCAGATCCCCCTGAAGTGGAGACATCCATTATCAGCCCACTGAACAAAGTGAGTAAGTCTTTCACACCCCTTCCCCTGTGTTTATTCCTCGCTTAGTAACATTTTTCCATGTACGGAGGAAGGATACTTAGTGGTAAGGGTAAATAAACCCCTACACTGTTCCGGAGTTCTACAGTAGCAGGTTATCCCCCATAATCAGACTGAAATTAGTTATATGATTAGATGCTAGACCTTGCTGAGTCTCGTGCTGATGAAGACAGGGTAAGGGTTTATTTATTCTTACCACGAGTAGCGGTTGCACCCAATTCCCGGGCACATTTTCCTGCCGTACCTGCATATCTCCGCATTTCGTGCTTCGCCCCTCTGCTCCAACGAGTAGCAAAAGTCCAGTCAACCGTGAAGGCATACTCAGAGTTTCCACATCCGAGGCAGGAAACGGCACTGATCCTGGAAAGGAACAATCGTTCCTGAAGTTATCCAATCGAGAAGGTACACTAATGCTAAAGAGCCCGGCGAGATGGCCGTGAACCCTTGAAAATGCTCAACAGAGTTCGTTGTCATCGAAGGTAATGTGAAGTACCCAGGCTCATCGGACTGGAATTGGGAATGGGAAGAGGAACGTCCAGGAAGGTCTACGCGGGGATGACTTGTGCACCGCTTTGGTCTGGTAATGCCTGTCGAATCGAGCTTGCTCAAGAAAGTCAAGTCGAATGATTCGAGCTGGATGGGAGAATTCATTACCACATCCATACGCCCTTGCAATCGATTAAAACGTCGGTTTGTACCCGTACTTCCAACCGTTCTTTGTTTGTCCAATTTTCTCTACCAATCTCGACTGATCAATGCTCGATTCCGAGTTACTCTGTGTTTGGTATATTACCTATCGCCAGCAAGCCTAGCGCATTGGTTCTTGGAATTCGTCTTGAAAGTGAAGAACGATGTCTGAATGAGAATGTTTCTTCCTCGTGCCGAAAAAGAGGTGGTCTATATCTCACCGGTAAAGGAAGTCAACATTGGCTTGTGGGTGCTTTTGGCGGGCGCAACGGTCTTTCTAGGATTGAGGCTATACTGCAAGATATCAAGACGAACGGGTTTATGGTATGATGACTACGTGTTGACAGTGTCATGGGTGAGTCTTCCGGGGTTTTTATACATACGCTCACACACAGGAGGGGTTGCTGGTGCTTACGGTGCTGATTGGAATGTAGCTGGTGCTCTTTGTAAACGATATCATCATCGTCGATGAGTAAGTAGATATGGGTTTCTGTTCAGCATCATCTCCACACCTGATGCTCGCCTGTTGAGGAGACCACGCATGATGATGAACGATGTACCTTTCTATTTTCACTTCAATTTTATTAACCAGTACTAACCAACATTCCTAGATGGTCAACAGGCCACGAAAAAGGCAATTGGGACGACCGCACGCACATCCTCATAAAAATAACATCATGTGGCACTCTTATAGGGCAAGCTCTCTCCAAAACTGCGCTCGGCATTACACTCCTCCGGATGTCCAATAAAAAACAAGCCGCCATTCTCTGGTTCTGTATAGTCTCCATGAACAGTTACATGATCATCAAATCTTTCTTCCAATGGGCGAAACTTTGCAACCACAGCGAATATAACAAATGGTACAATCTCCAGGGTCCGTGTCTAAATTATGATGTGGAGGAGAAAATCAAAATCGGAGGTAATACATATAATATTATAATGGACTTCGTCCTAGCTGCGTTTCCGTGGTGGATTACGTGGAATTTGGAGATGAGGAGGGTAGAGAAATTTGCGCTCTGTGTTACGATGAGTTTGGGTATTGTGTAAGCAATTAGAATCGTTGAGGCAGAAGATGTATGCTAATTTTTCACAGCGTCGCGATTATATCTGCCATACGGACGAGCTGGAAAGACCGCCCTAGCATGCAGATACACGATGAGCGGTTCTTATGTAAGTCCTCCTACTTAAAGCGAGAGCTCTCATTCCATCTCTAATACAGCTTCGACAGGGCGTAACGGCATGGCGAACATTTGGTACAGCGCCGAAATAGCTGGCACAATAATCGTGCAGTGCATCCCAATTCTACGGCCTCTCCTCCGCGACATCATTGTAACCACACAATCAAGACGAACCGGCGGAGACTCAATAGATCGCAGCCATCATCGGAGTACAGCGCATCGAAGCCAAATAGGTATAGCAACGTTCGACCCTAAAGATGCCGGAGTCCCACCCCATATTACCGAATCCTATGATCATGGTACCGAAGACGTTTATGCGCTAGACATTATCCCCGAAGAGCCAGAGACGAAGCGAACGAGTTTCGTGTCGCACTGTCCGAGTTTTGTGTCCCAGAGTCCGAGTGAAATGGGCAGACTGACGCCGACGGTGAATGCAAGTCCCTTAACGAGGGATTCTGACTCGGGATGGTCGTATTCCGTGAGAAGCGATAAGACGGATCTGAGGAGTCCTGGATTCATAAAGCCTTGGGAAGATGGGGAGGAGCCAGAGGGTCTTTCGCCTCCTCCTCGTCCCGCTAGAGTGTCATCTCCGGAATCACAAAAGGAGCTTTCTTCGAACATACCTTAACGGGCTACACGTACATGGGTTATGATGGTAGGAGCATATCAGGGTTGAAGGGTGCATTTATCGGCGTTCACGTGGTCGGAACTAGACAAGGCGAAATACTGCAAAGTTGCACATTACTTGGTGACTCTACTAAGTGAACATAGGACAATCCTAGCTTCGACGATAAGATTAAATATAATCGTTCAAACCAAATCGTCGGAAGCATCATTGTTTAGCCTCGGCTTGTGTTACCGGACTTTGAGTAAGACTGGTATTCATTGGCTTTTATCTCCCCACGTTGGCGTGCATATCGACAGGTCGGCTCATCGTTTCTAGCTTCTTGCAGTAATATATCATATTCACCTTCGAGATCTCGCAGGTATGTAGCTGGTTAAATGCAGCTTCCCGTACAAACAGAATTGCGACCTGATGTTCTGTTGCAATCTAAGTCCTTTCGTGAAAGATGGGCGACGATGCAACTACCTCAGTTCTTGGGAAAGATAACGATCTTAAATTCCAGCCATCCCGTGGACTATGAGTCTCAAATCATGGGTGGAGACCCGTTTACCACAACTTCAAGCGAAGGTCGGTTTGCTGCAATTACTCAACGACACGCCATCTCTTCCATCTGAGAATGCTCCGAATGTCGCAAGCATTTCAGGATCTGCTCATGTCTTGCCTTTCTTGAAAGAGAAGGAGCTTGTTCAGACGTTGGCGTTCATTGCTAGCTCGACAGATGATCCCGCGAAAGTGATTGCAGTGTGTGTGGAGGAAGGAATAGATCAGAAATCTATGACTGTTAAGCTTGCAGTGAATACTGGAGACTTAGATAACGTGGTAGTTGCATTCAAGAGAATTGCGATCGTGCTCCAGAGAAACTGTAAAGGTGTGTGATCTGGACGGGGATTTTCAATCGTTCGGAAAACAAGACGCTAATCCTGACTCTCCAGGAGGTGATGGAGAAATAGACGATGTTGAAGTTACGAGAGAAGTCATACGACTGAACCGAAACCGAATCCTTTGCCGGCTCAGATCAAGACATGCAAGAACGAAATCACAACATGCACGATTAGGCAGGCCCAAGCCACTGCTCTCCCTTGCGCATGTACTTGCAAATGTCAAGAAGTCAACCTCGCAAGATGTACTTGTACCTCAATTCGAGGAGGTTATTGGAGAATTATGTGAATGCTTCGTGCAACTTGAGAACTTGAGTGAGAGCGAAGGACGATCAGAAACGGGCTTAGTACTTTCTTTTGCAATAATCATGGCTGCCCGAAAGCTGCATTGCTCAAGGTCAATCGCCAAGTTATTGGAACTTAGCGACTACGACGATACGCAAAAAGTCCACATTCGCCACACCGTTTCAAAGTTAGGCCGCTACTCCACTGCATCTGAGTTTCTCGTTCAAGCTGCAAGAAAATACACCGTATTTGCGAAAATCACAGTACAGTTCATAACAGTATCTGCGCTGCCCTTCCCTCCTATCAAGCACCTGGAGATATTTGCCGAAACATTGAGGACAGGACTTTTATCAGCAAAAGAGCTGTGGAAAACCTCGAGCAAAGTTCGAGATCGACTCGAGATCAAAAGTCTTGCCAGTGCATGCTCCAGGACATCTTCAGCCAAATTCAAAGTCCACGCAGAAATCCAGCTCTTGTTTCACTACGAAACTTACATAGCACCTCTTAGGCCAAGAGTTCTATGCTCCAGTAAGCACGCTTGCTTTCTATGCGAGCTATTCATTCGAAGCCATGGCAAGTTCTTTCTTCCAAGTAGCCACGGAAGACTTTACGCGCAATGGACGTTGCCAGCATCATTACCAGGTCTTTTAGGGGAGGCAGCTGAAACAATGATTATCGTGTTGGAGATTTTCGCCGCCTCTATTCAAGAAAGTTTAAGAAGTCAGATTCTATTCACCAAGAAGCGATTCCCAGCGCCAAACGAGAGTGTGATGTTAGGATCCGTGATTTGGTCTGATCCAGCTGAAGCGTTGCCAGATTCCATACCAAACGATTCTGGCTATGACAAGACGGACATTAAATCCGATGAAACGACTTCAACGAGCACATTACAGTCAAAGACTACATCAGACCGCTCTAAGCAGAATCCAAACTCCATACGACGAGTCGACTCTGTCTCTGATGTGGTGGAAAGGGAAATCGAAGCTCTACCTGCATCGACCGGGGTTACATCACCTGAGGACACTTCGGCTATCGAGTCATCTCCATACACCATGCTGGCCAGGGGTCAAGCTACAGTATTCGACTTGTCTGACTACACCAATATTCTCAAACTCGGCACCCCTGGAATCCACCTCACATTCTCCTATGCTTCCTGGGTGGCGAGTAAAGTTATTGTTTCAGATTCTCGACTTCCGGAATCTGACATAGGTTGTAAGCTGACGCTTCTCTGGCTCCATACAACGGATGTGGTAGATGTAAATCCGAAAGTCATTAACTTATCTGGATTCCCGGAAAGCTTTCAAGATACATTCGATAGGCTCGCCGGCTCTTGTGATTTCTACGTGGTCAAGGGAAGAGAAACTATTTCGATCAAGACTACATACTGCGTAGCTTGAAAACGCAACAGGTGGTGCAAAACAGTATGGAAGAGGTGGGATGCTGATTCACGATAGGACTCCGATTTCTTGTAGGATGGACAATTCGTAGTCCATGTTTCCTCCCTTCCAGAATCTTCCCAAAGGTGACACTTCCAATTCTTGTACGTAGTTGGTGCCATCAACAGATGATAATGAGATTATATTCGCTGAGAATATTCACATACTACGAGTCCAAATCGGTTTTATTGAAACAGGAGAGGAATCTTCCAGCCTCGATTCAAATTCCAGCCGGAAGCCTGGATTTTATTGGTACATCAATGCTACTAGGAGGTACCGGTAATCCCTCAAACATGACAATTCATCGCAATAATGAGGGGTAGACAGGTTCAGATCCGGGACAAATTATAAGCTAAAACCTACTTCTCCAGCCATGTCGTAGTCGTATTTCTAAAACTCGGCACTAACTGCCTAAATTGAGTGCAAGTTCTTCAAAATGCTTCCTTTAGCCGAGAATTGTGTCTACCTTGTCTTACCCCAGAGACAACCATAAGTTTGTCAGTCCTTCAACTCCTTGTTTCCCTTAAAGTGCATCCCCGTCAGTATTCGTCCCCCCCTATTTCCACTTAAGTAAGAATCCTCATCTCTACTTCAAATCAGCTAGTTGACTTTGCGCTATCCTTGAACAGGTAGGTACCAGAGACTCACTTACACTCAACAGGTTTATCTATTGAGTAAACACCTCAAATTGTACGATACTCTCGTAGAATAAAGCAGTTGAACCACCATCGCTCCTTAGATTTAACATTCTCATCCAATCCTCAATAGACACGTTTTCCGCGACCTTCCGATGACCACGAATCACGTCATGCCGAAAAACGCTTTATAAAGGTTCCAGAGTCGCTTCACTCGAGTCTGACTCTATATTCAATATAACACCTACTTACACAAGTTCGTCCCCTCAATACACGAGTCTCATATTAATTAAGTTTATATGCTATTCAAGGCTGATCTAAGAGTAATTTCAAATATAAACTCCCTTCACGAACTGAGTTTATTCGCTCGTGTTACATTCTCTTTAGTATCTAATCTAATTCAGACTGACTTCATCAAGACGTATGCCCGACTCAGCTCTAAGCCTGTCCCTCCCCCTCCCTACCTACCTTAGCGATAAAGATATTTATCTTTATTCCCCCGAAAATAACTATCTCCGACAGATTATTTTATATAAAAATAATACCTTTCTTAAAAGGATTCTATCTTAAGAAAAGTTATTATATATAGTATCTTCGGGATCGTATCTCTATTGATAAAGACCTAGATTTCTATATATTACTATCTATAGATTAGGGATAGTTAGGCTGCTTAAACTGCTTATGAGATGACTAAACAAGATCTTATAGGTATATTAGATTGTAGTGAGCCTTGTACTTTTTTCCTATCCTCGCTCATCTTGCCTTAGGGACTAGATTTCTCTCAAGTAGCTAGTCATTTTATATCTTACGTTATATCGTATCGTATCATAACCCTAATAGTATCATCTGCAGTTGTAAAGGTAAAGACTGGAGAGGCTATATAGATTCATCAGGCACGAACTACCTAGATTCTAAGGTCCTTCGCTTCCGTCTGTTCAGTCATCCATACGTTCATCCATGCACCATGAAGATGTCTTTCTGTCAAGAATCCCCCCATACACCCCAATCCATATTTTCCCTTCCCGCAAAAGCCAAATCCATTATCATCATAAAATTAGAAACAATTTCAGAATCAAAAACCAACGCAACGCAAGAAAATGACATCCAGGAACTGAGGGAAATAAACAGAGCTGCCTAGAAACAGCCACCAAGAACAGTCATAGCCTTGCTTTCTCAACAAAGGCCTTTCGTATCGTACACCAATCTAGCCGTCCATCGATGAGTAAGTATACAGTCTAGGTAATGGAGGGAACAAACTCCACCCAAGGAGTTCGATGACACATCTCCACCACCTAAACTGTCGCTCTCCTACTCAATCCTCACTTGAACATAGACATCCAATTACACCTTCAACCCTCGTACAATCCAACCCAAACTGCCACAGCCAAGGCCAGGCTGGCATCTACGGGCTCCCGAAGAATACATCCTCACTTCTGAACACATCACCCTCTCCACAATCCACAAAAACATCTTCAAATTTCCCCATCCCCATATCCATCATCTCCCCACTGCCAACGCCAACATTTGAACTAGCCGCCGCGAACGCCTCAAGGAACAGTTCATCATCATGTTCCGAGATATTCGCGAGCCCGTTCAGTGTATGCATCTCATGCATATCGTGCAGAGAATGAGTAGATAGAGGAGAGGCATGGTCATTAAGAGGCGAGACATGGTCATCCAGGTCGTAATAAATACTCGCTGCTGGACTTGAGGAGGATTCGCACAGTCCGGGAGGAGAGTGGTAGCTGTGTACGCTTTTGGCGGGGGAATTGGGGTGAGATTGCTGGTGTACCGAGGAAGAGGAGATTGAGCCACGGTGCGATTGAGCGTGTGAGTGCTGGGAGTGCTGTGAGTGTGTGCTGTACGC
Organism: Rhynchosporium graminicola; assembly: GCA_900074885.1. NCBI lineage: Eukaryota > Fungi > Ascomycota > Leotiomycetes > Helotiales > Ploettnerulaceae > Rhynchosporium > Rhynchosporium graminicola. Next base: position 102,307 of record FJUW01000023.1, on the reverse strand, counting down.
CGATGGGGTGTGTCCGGATTGAATATGCTGAGAGACGCAATTTCCTGGTGTGGGGGAGCGAGCTTGAGCGTATTCGAAGCTGGTGCTGTCAATTATGGATGAGGATTGCGTGTATTGGCTCTGTTGCGTGTACGCGTGATCGTAATTTGCGAATGGCTTGTCGTCAAGAATGTCTTCAAGCTCACTACGAGGCGATTCGCCGCGGCTGCTAGATGATCCTGAAGTCGAGGACGCAGAAGACATGGACTTTTTGTGGTTCTTGCTACGTGTTCTACTCGACTTTTCGGCACGTTCTTCATCATCAGGTCGGTTCTTGCGAGGTCGTCCACGCTTAACAGTCTTCTTTACCACGCCTTCAAAAGCACCAATACACATTCCCCGCTGTCTATGCCTCGTGAGCGCATCGTGTCTAGCAAAACTGTTGCCGCATTGACATGGATATGGCTTGACACCGCTGTGGATCTTGGCGTGGCGCTTTAGATCGTGTTGTCTGACGAAGCACTTTTGGCAGTGGGGACATTGAAACTGTCTGTCTCCGAGGTGCGTCTGGACGTGTGATTTGATGTTCTCCTTGCGACCGAATCGTTTCTTGCATTCTGGGTACAGGCAGATCCATTTCCCATCTGAAGGATCAGGACCGGAGATGAATGTTGCGATGTCGTCGATGGTGATGCCGGTATCGGTGATGGATTCGTCGAGGTTGATGTCGCTGGAGATCGATTCGGTTCTTCTGTGGGAGGGCTTGTGAGATTGGTGAGATGGTGATGCTGACATTGGGAGACCGTGAGATATAGGTTCTTGGTAAGATAATTCTGGAGCTTCAAGATCCGGCTTATTGACGAATGGATCGAACATGGGTGCCTGAGATACATCAGGGGACGAATTGTGCGAAGAATGGAACGATACGTTGTTAGATACTTGAGAGTATTGCGTACTACTGACTGGCTCATTCTTCATGAACTGGAGGTTGAGTTTTGAGGAGTTCATGAAGTGTCCGGTTGGCATAGGAGCTGAATCGTAGTTGTTCATAGCTGCGATTGGTGCGTTTTGAGGAGTGGGCATGTAAATCATCTCGGATTCCTTTCTCATGTCATCGAAAATTCCTCTGGCCCGCTGGTTGCTTCTTGGTTTGATTGTCTCTTCCATGGATGTATCATAAGAATCGAGGAATATCTGATTCATCTGCTCCTGCTTTATCATATGACCATGTGGAGTGTCCACTGGTGTTGGGGGAAAGTAATCTGTGACCGTTAGCAAAACTCTCGAGAAATCATAGAACTACATACGTGTAGCATTCTGATCTGATGGCGTAGTTGGACGACATGGTGAATGTAAGGCAAGGTGCTCGAATTGAGCAACTCGATCCATTATACCACCACTGATCCTCCTTCCTGCCGAACTCCTTCTACTATGGCTCTGGTTATTCGTCCCTTGGCTAGCATTCTCGAATCCAGCCGAGAAATCCAGATAAGCAGATGGAGTCATGACAGCTTCTTGCTGGTATAGGTCGAAGTCTGGGTTCCCATTGAAGCTATTGGGATTGACACTTATTATCGTATTGATAGGTCCGGGAAATTGGAATTCAGATTGTGACATTCTGTGTCCGTACTGGGTCGTACATCCGGCATCAAAAGATTGTCTGTGAGGGGTGACGGCTGGTGAATTAAGGTAATTCTCGTCATTGTCGAATTGAGAAAAATGTTGTTGGCCCGGGCGTGCCAGTCTTTGCTGCTGCGTTTCTCGCAAAATATGCTGTGGTTGTGTCGTGTGATATCCTGGGTTAGTATTACTTACCATGTATTCCTGCGGTGGTGTTTGTCGTCGTCGTTGATCCAAGCTCATCCCCCGTCGATGGGAGTTGTGTCTCTGGATATTGGGCAGGTTGGTGGCCTTCACTCGTTCGAATGCATTAGGTGTCGAATTTTGGCGTCTATGTTGTCGTTGTCGATTGTGAAGGTTGTTAGTAGGATTGGACAGCATTTTGAATGCTTGAAGAGTCCGGAAGGTTGTCGATTGAAAGTAATGCAATTAAGCACACCTGGTTCCGAAACTGGGGAGTGTTAGTATGGGGTCGGCAGATGTGCTGGTGATTCTCGCTCGCTTGAAGGTTCGCAGGAAAGTCAACAAGAAGCTGCATCTGTATGAATGCAACCCAAAGTCCAGATTCTCAAGATCCGCGATTGAAATATGCGACGAAATACGAATTCAAAAACTCTTACCTCACGCAGCGCAAGCCGTTAGGCCGGGCAAGTCGAGAGCTTAAAGAAGCTCAGCAGTTGTTGACTCTAAGAGTCTTCTTGGGTATGGTTGTGACCTTCCTCAGGCCTTGGATCGAGGACGGAAAGTGAGACGCAGTTTTCGTGTACTCGAGACCAGAGGAAGTTGTGGTTTTGATGTGTGGAGTGTGGTTTGCTTTGTGTGTGGTGAAGTTGTAGATTTGGGATGTGGATGGAGATGTATAGATGTGGATTCTTGAAGATAGAGGAAGATGTTCTGGCTGGTGATCTCAGATATCATTTGAAGGGGGACGTGAAGTCAACATGAGCACCGACCATCATACGGCTCGTGTGTTGTCCACAGCAACCGATGAGGTCGGCGTTTCGAAGGTCCGTCGTTTCTGGCCAATCGGCTGCTGATAATCTACCACAGCCGGCTCGGACCAGAAATTCGTTTTGGATGAATTTCCCTATCAACAGATGCACAGAGCACCACGGAGCAGAGCAAATTACTTTCCCATCTCCCTGTGAACGAACGGATTACTTTCTAGGAATTCGCAACAACATCGTCAGCATCGGGTAATCAGCACTTAATACTATATTTCTTTTGTCGTCTCGTCTCCATCTACCTTGAGCCTGCTATAGCCAGCCAGCGAGCCAGCCTTAATTCGAACAAACCTCGCCATGGCGTCCACAGGAACCATGAGAGGCACTCCCAGTCGAGGGGGAAACCGTGGAACTGTACCAGCTTTTCCCAACAGCCCGGCGGCTTCGAATATCCCACGTCCAGCTCTCGAGACTCATAATACCCAGAGTGAAGCTGGAGGTTCAACTATGAGTGTGAGCAGACAAAAGCAGACGAAGAAAGATGAGGTGCGCACTATTTGGACTTGGGAGAAAAGGGAAATCATGTTGATTACGGAATCTAGGCAATCCGAAGGAAAATCGAGACGGATCTCAGCAAGAAGAAGCATACTACAGGTCGAGCACGACAAACACGAAAAGCTCCCCCTGGAACTGTCCTCGCTCTCCGACCGAGTCAAGCATTACAAATCAAACCAAATACCACAGTTGCAGAGGCTGCACAGTTGATGGCAGCGAAGAGAGAGGATTGTGTATTAGTCACAGACGATGATGACCGAATCGCTGGTATTTTTACAGCAAAGGATCTTGCTTTCAGAGTCGTTGGAGCTGGTGTAAAGGCCAGTAATGTTACTATCGCCGAGATCATGACCAAGAACCCTCTATGTGCTAGGACAGATACAAGCGCAACCGATGCATTGGACTTGATGGTACGAAAGGGGTTCCGCCATCTACCAGTTATGGATGAGAACCAAGACATTTCTGGTATCCTCGATATCACAAAATGTTTCTACGATGCTATGGAGAAATTGGAGAGAGCATACAGTTCCTCACGGAAGCTTTATGATGCATTGGAAGGTGTTCAGTCGGAGCTTGGATCGAGTCAACCTCAGCAAATCATACAATACGTCGAAGCCTTGCGATCCAAAATGTCAGGGCCTACTCTCGAGTCCGTTCTTGATGGAAAGCCACCTACCACAGTCTCGGTCAGAACATCGGTGAAGGACGCAGCGGCATTAATGAAGGAGAATCATACCACGGCTGTGCTTGTGCAAGACCAAGGCTCGATTACTGGTATTTTCACCAGTAAAGATGTTGTATTGCGTGTTATTGCTCCAGGATTGGACCCTGCCACTTGCAGTGTAGTTCGTGTGATGACCCCTCACCCGGATTTCGCTCCTATGGATATGAGTATTCAAGCTGCTCTAAGAAAGATGCACGGTAAGCAAGATTATCTCAGCAGCTCCCGGTATGGTTGCTAAATAGCCTTCAGATGGCCACTACCTAAATCTCCCTGTTATGAACGATGCTGGCGAGATAGTAGGAATGGTCGACGTCCTCAAGTTGACCTATGCTACTTTGGAGCAGATCAACACCATGTCTACTGGTGACAGCGAAGGCCCAGCATGGAACAAGTTCTGGCTCTCCCTTGAAAATGAGACCGAATCGATCATGTCAGGAGAGGGAAGTCAGCTTCAAAGCCAACAACATACTCACGGCGCCCGATCTCTCATGTCACCAGACATGTCAAGAGGCTATGAACGCCAAGTCGATGCCAGTGTCGCACCAGGAGACTCCGCATCTCATACTGGAGCCGACTCACCAGCTCACTCGGTCTTGACACCAGCCGAAGCACATCCAGAAGAAATTCCATTCCCATTCAAGTTCAAAGCTCCAAGTGGCCGCGTCCATCGCCTGCAAGTCGTAGCAGCCAACGGCCTTGCTGAGTTGATCGAAGCTGTCATCTCAAAATTAGGCAGTGAAGTCGATGCCGTAGGCGGCGTAGCATCTTTCGAAAACGGCAAGCTCGGAGATTCAGGTTTTGCTCTCAGCTATCTAGATGACGACGGAGACACCGTATCTATCACCACCGATCACGATCTCCTAGAAGCTATCCTGATTGCCCGCCAAGGACACCGCGATAAAGTCGATTTGTTTGTTCATGACCCTGAGAAAGCTCCTATTAGCGCAACCCTTGATCCACATCCTATTATTGCGCATCAGCCGACACCACCACAGTCTACTGTCCGCGAGAGGAGAAAGCCGATCTCCGATGAAGAGGAGAGCGAAGAGGAGTTGCCAGTAAGACGGAAGAAGAATGCGACACAGCCGACGCAGGAACAGCTTATCGCGGGTATGCCGAATGAGTTGCTTTTGCCTGGTGCGATTGTTACGCTTGCTGTTGTTATTGTTGGTGTTTTTACTTTGACAAGGTTGACAAGTCGATAAATTTGGGTCGTTGGTTTGAGAACAATGGAGGAGTGGGAGTGCAGAGGGAGGGGGGGTGTCAAAGTGGTTGATGGATTCGAGCATCGAGCGCTATAGTTCCTTTGTGTTTTTGTATGTATATTTATGTTTCTATATCCAGACGATAGCATTGAGGTGATCGTCGTAATAAGATTGACTCAGAGGTCTTTTCTTCACTACTTTGATCTTCACGTTTTTGAATAGTGGTTTATGTGAGTGCAAGCACATCATATGTGTGGTAGTAGATAATTCTTGTGTTATGAGATAAATGATAGGGACTCATTCATCAGACTGAAGCCAGATCCTTTGGCGAGCGACTTTCTCCTCAATGTTTTCAGATCAGGTCTACTGTGGTAACTTCTATTCAAAAATCAGGATTCTGAATGGTGACCACTGAATGGCCTACAATATTACTTCAGTCAGAAATCGAACTCTCATGTTTAGTTAAAGCCTCGCTCAGTAGCACCGCTTACTAATCATGCTCGGTTTCCCGCTAGTGGATTTCATGGTAGCTTCAACCTCACAAAAAGCTACCCAGGACAGACCATAATGGCTCCCCCAATCATGATACTACGAAACGTTGCCTTACGGCAAAGTAATACCCCCCTCTAATGCCTGTAACTACTATCAGCTAACTCATCACTCCAGCACAGAAAGATATTGCCTCCCCCATCCGGAAATGCTGTCTACGCAGCCTCACGACTGAAGCCCTTCAATCCTCCTCTTCCTCAGGTTCCAACAGCGAGCTACACCTAGCCAAATCTTTCCGTCCTCCACGCTCCTCCCAACCAAAGACTCCCAAACCCCGTACAAACCAGGAAGTGACAACCGCGCACTCCCTCTCCCTCCACATTAAGAAAACGACCAAAAAACTCGGTGCAAGCGTCGCTCCTTACTACAAACCACACACCGTCCTCACCAAACCTCCCAAGCCCGAAGATGTAACTTTAGAATTGCTTATGGCTAGTCAGAGTCATTTGGGCCATGCGACGAGTTTGTGGAATCCGATGAATCAGAGGTATATTTTTGGCGTGAGGCAGGGTGTGCATGTTATTAGTCTTGAAACGACGGCCGCGCATTTGAGGAGAGCGGCCAAGGTCGTCGAGGGCGTGGCTTATCATGGTGGGTTAATTCTTTTTGTGGGCACGAGACCGGGACAGGCGCCGAGCATTGTGAATGCGGCGAGGATGGCAAAGGGTTGTCATCTTTTCGAGAAATGGATCCCAGGATCCATAACCAACGGCAACCAAATCCTCGCCAAGTGCGGGATCAAAGCTGTGGATGTGAACGATGAGACGATTGATGGATATGAGGATAAAATTGAGGGATGGAGGGCACTAAGGCCCGATCTGGTTGTGGTGTTGAACCCGTTGGAGAATTATATACTGTTGCATGAGTGTGGACTGAATAATATTCCCACCATTGGAATTATTGATACGGATGCGGATCCGACATGGGTTACGTATCCAATTCCGGCGAATGATGATTCGTATGCTTCTCCTCTTTACTTCCTCCCTCCTCCTATCCACCTACCTTCTCTTTCCACACTTCGCACTCTGGAATATCCTGCTGACAAAATCATTACAGTCTTCGCTGCACCCGATTAATTGCCTCCGTACTCGGCCGTGCTGGAGAGGAGGGTCAAAGAAAACGTCTCGAAGCCGCAAAGTCAGGCGAGATCACCTGGAAATCTACGCCTGGCTTGGGTAGACCGTTTTCGGAGGAAGATCGAAAGAAGGAGGAGGAAAGGATTTCGAAGAGGGCGGCGAAAGGATTTGTTGAGGGCATGGATCCGACGCTTGCGAGTCCACCAGCGCTGGAGGTGGAGGAAGATATGCATGAATTGTAAGAAATAGACTAGGAAGTAGGTTAATAGGCAGATGAAAGGGGAGAGAAGGAAAAGAGGGGGTATCGATGGGTGGCAAGGATTTGTATAGATATGTATGGAACGTACGTACAACGACTGCATAGCGTGAAATAGAGGGAAAGTGTCCTTATTGCTTGCCTCTTAGCGATCTACAGTCTCTCTTTCGTAGTTGGAATTGGGTGGCTATCTCTCACATTTTTCCGCCTCCCACTTTCACATTACGGACACTTCCAGTATTTCTTTCTATGCACTACATTTCGTGTCTCTGCCCGAGTTACTTTTAAGCAAGCACAGGGAGGATAGAGCTGTCTAAGGCTTAGTGCACGAATGTTCTTCTATTCAGTAGTGTTTATTTATCTAACATCATAGATTCATTTCTCAATAGTTTCCTTGCAAAGCGGCTTCCCAAGGGCGGCTCATAAGGAAAGGATGTTCTACCTCACCTCTTCGTGACGATTAATTAGTTTCACATCAACTGTTTGATACGAGCAATTGGACCTGAACAAGTCAGATGGCCCAGATCTTATTGCAGGTTATAGCACAAAATATCTTAGGATCACTATATCATCAATACCGCCACTTCGTCATTCACATCATGTGCCTCATTGTTTACCTTGCCAGTTTCTCCAGCACCATCCCGAAAGAGCGGTGTCAATTTGTTTTTCCATGTGGTAAAACATGCCACATATTAATCGCACCATGCACCATACTTTCAACCACAAAACACAACATTTTTAAGCGAGTCCGATTCGAACCACAAAAATCGGCCCGAGCAGTATCAAGTCAGACCTAGGTGCCTGACCCTGTGCCACCTATCACCAATATACATAACTGCATAAGCCTCGGGCCGTGACTATCTCTTGACTTTCCTTCGCATGACGACATCATCGGCATGTCCTTCTTGTGTATCTCGCTCGCCTCACTTTCTAGCCTCCCGGCTGATTGCTTCGATTCCAACATGCAATGTTGTCAAAAGCGGTGGAGGGAGAAGGGAAGTTTCATGTTTACTTGTTCGCCTTTTGGGCTTTAATGGAGATGTTGTGGGATTCTAGTCAAGAGGTTAGTTGGTGTCTTTAAAGCTAGGCTATTAGAAGGCAGTATTGCACTTTCATATGTGCTTCTAGGCTATTATGAGAAAGAGTTTGATGGTAGACAGATTAGGTATAGGTTATGGTTACGACCTTGGTTTATTTTGGTGGGCAGAAAATTCATTCTTCGTTATGTTTGTGGTTCGGTCGTTCGTGTTTGCACAAAGCATAGCATCCATCGTCTGGCCATTACCATTCTACATTTTTCACACTTATCAGAAGTAAATCCATCTCAGTCTTCCTTACATAAATACCCCTCACCAATCCTCTCGCCTGTCCTCGTCCCGGCACATCATCGCCATCAAGCTCATTCTACATCTCCCCCTCTTTTTTTACACAACGATGAATCTCGTCCTCCTGACCACCATCTCCTCCCTCTCCGTCCAAGTCCTCGCATATACACCTTCAAAATGGACAAGCTTTCCCTATCTCTCTCCCGCCTCTCTCTTCAGCAACAAGCTAGTAAGTCGCTCTCCTTCCCTACTCGTTACAAGCGGTACAAGTAATCTCAATATAGCCGATATTATCGGTACATGCAAGGATCAGTAGGGAAGGATCGCGGACAAGGCGGAATGTCAGTACAGTGTACTGGCTACGGGTGTGTGCATGGGATTATCGGTCAAGAGTCCTATTCCACTACTCATTTCTGTCGACGAAATATTCAGATACAGATAGCTCTCGATGGATTTAGCTTTCGTCTTACTGGGTTTGAAGATCAAGCTTGACACCTATCCTCAGCCCTTATGAGGCTCAACCCTTTGCTTTCGTCGTGAAAGAACATCCAATAGTCTCCTTTCAACGCAGACTACGCCAGCTCCCTTATCTCTCCAAAGCTAGCCTACCAAACTCCAGCGTAATGGGCTGGAGCATTCGGTCCCAACGGCACCAACAAACGCAGCTCCTATCTCTCAGCTTCTACTGCTGCCTCCGCAGCAGCAGATACATTTTTCTCCTTCCTCCCCGACCATCTTTCAAGAAGCGATATCAGAATCCACAGCACCAAACTCGATATCGGTCTCAAGAGCTGTTCTCTTCATCGTCGAGAGACTGATGTATCAAGTTCTTCTTTTACTGATAGCGAGTCCGGAAGAGACAGGGAATATAGAGTCTTGTACAATTAGAGCTTGCCGTTGGTGTTTATGGTGCATCATCGGATTCCCACGAGAAGGATAGACAACAGACAGGCAGGGGAAAAAAGGAGTGATCAAGTGACTTAAGATGGAGAAAGTTACAATACTATCTATTTCTTCACAGCAACAGACGGTTCTCAAATAGTGCTCACCGATATCCAGCCGGTCCCTCCCACCACATCGCCTTCCCCACCTTCTTATGCCACCCTCCATGCGCGCAGCGGCTATAACGGCTACAATCACGTCGTCGCTGGAGGTCTTCTCCTTCTCGGAAACTCGGACCCTATATCCACTTGGAGCGAAACAATGTCCTGGCTCAACGCGTACAGGGAACAAAGCGGAATACGGCCATATGGCTGCCTATACGCTATATCGACACTCGGCAACTTCATTGGCCACAGCTTGAAAGAAAACGTCAAGGTGGTCAAGAATAATATAAAGAGATATAATGGGCAGTGGGGGATGGTGGTGATAGGACAGGTGAGTTACTGTTTCGATTATTTATTTATTCTTCTCGCTTAGAATGAATAGTTAGGACGCTAATATGGATGCTCGATAGGGGTTCTCGCCTGATTAGGGAGCGAGTTCAATTGTTGTTTTAGTGCTTGTCCCACGAATTTTTAGATTAGTAGACGAGAATATGAGCGGACCGAGTAGGTATTAAACTCACTATTGTATGAAGAATGACAATTAAGTACTAATAAAATATTTAAAGCTAAGGGAAAAATCTATCAATCGATAACACATGATATTCAATATATCTGTTTTGGATTTATATATATTAAATTATCCTCGAGATTGCATCTGCATATGATTAATTAATATTAATATCAAAAAGAAAGTCTATAATATATATATATCTAGTTGATTTTAGAGATCTAAAGAATCCAAGGTATGACTAGTAGCTAAGAGGAGGCAAAGAGTCTCGTGAATCTTATCTCTCTCTGGCTCGCTACTTCCGCGGTTCAATAGCAGCTGTAACTCGGCTAGGAAAACCATGATACCGAAGGGAGATGAACCACAACAGCCTCACTGTCAACAATGTTGTCTGCATAAGACTTCACTTGACAAGCAACTGAGGCGAACACATGCAGCTCTTTCCCCCATATTTTGAATTTCCATGAAGCGGGTTTTTGCGTACCTAAACAGCTGGACTTACTTACCGTCCTGTGTAAAAGTATACAACCCTGCAGATACAAGAATCGACTGCTTACCGCCTTACGCTATACAGATGACATTTTTAGAAAATCGAGGTATTGGATATCTAGGCCTCTCTTGTAGAGTAGCTAGGTTGGCACGAAGAGGGCGGCTTCCCTTGCTCGCAACTTCCCTGTACGAGTATGAATGACGCTAACCAAGTTGATACCCAACCCCAGACCCCAGATCACCGGCTGTCACAAGTCAGAAGTCATGCAGACCCGGGGGCTTGGTGAAAACCACATTTGGCTTTCCGAGGAGAGCCGCTCTTCTTGTTTCGCTACTGAACACCCCGAAAAGCGAAACTTCTGGTTCAATGTCCCCTTACAGTGCACATTCCAGCTGAAGCTTGAGGCAGCTTTTCACGACCCAATTGACTCAACAATTAAGCGAGCTTTCTCGAACTGCAACAACCAGAAGCAGTCCACTTTACTTTGTAGCGAGTTTGAGCCGTGCTCGAGCAGTAATATTCTTATCTATATTCTAAAACGGATTCTATATGTCTTAGGAAAGATGATCGACTCCTAAAAGCTCTTTTCCGGAAGTTACTAGTACTTACTAATGACATTTCCGACTTATTATTCAGCTGATGAGGCGCGAAGCCCCCCCCCCCAAATGGGCAAGTATCCGAGTGTTACATTGGCGCATATACAGCCAAGGGCACAGCTGCATGCCGTGGGTTTCCAAAAGCAAGGAAGAATGACTGGAAAGAGGGCTTAACGCTGCCACATGATAAACCCACCCAAATCACACTAAATTTGTATGTGTCTATCTACACTGGACGGTTTTAAGAGCTAGCGTGTGATTGGATAATCAAAACCCGTGAAGAGAATTGCTCCTATCGAATCAAATAATTGCTAAGCTATTAAGAGAGGTAAGGTGATTGAATAATTACCCGCGGGAGTCCTTCAGTCTTTGTAGCCAATCAGGGGCGGGACGCGGCGCGGCGCGGCGGGGAGGGCCGAAGGGGGGCCCCCTTAGTAGATATACCGATTGACTGAATACCTTTACCATAGAAGAGATCATACTCTACTTCTTTCCAGTACCTAATCGTCGTCTATAATTATGAATTATTCAACTACTTGCTTTTGGGTTCGTGCTAGTGGTGGTTACACCAGCACCCCAGTGCAATGTCCCAGGGGAGACCCCCGAAGATTTACTTACACCTGTTCATTGGTCAGCATGCATGGCCGGCCTGCCTGTACGAGCGAGAGTTTTCGTGCCTCCCGCACTATCGACTTGGCAAATGACCCCGCGGGGAAATCGGAGGTGAGATGGGATGCGGGGAGGTCGGGGGAAGATATCCCAACCCCCACATCTTCGGTCAGATACGACTCGGGCCGACCGAGTGTTCCTTGCCTTGCAATTCAATTGTTGGCTGCCTGCCTGCGATACGAGTGGATAGGCAAGATCAGCCATCTAGATGTTTAAATGGTTGCATTTTGAAGTCATTGGTGGGAATAGTCACGTCAATCTCGCGAGATAAGTAAATGGACTCACCAAAACACGATGCTACTTCGTATACTTCGTAGACTTCGTAGGACAGGCAGGATAGAGAGGATGGTACTGCAAAAAGGCATACAATACAGTACGTTCGTGTTTTCGAAGCTTCGCGGAATACAATCAATCATTAGGTTGTTACGGAAACCACATGGTTAGCGATTCTCCGTGCATAACCTGAAACTTCTTCGTTCGACTTGGCCCTTTCTTGATCGGGTCAAAATGACTGCCGCCAATGTTTATATCCCAACCTCTGCAGGTTTTATCCCCTCAAGCTTAGCAACTCGGAAGCGAATGTCCCAGTTTTATATATGTATATACTTTCGTCGTCCCCCCTCTGTCACCGCTCCCCAGGCCGTGCTTACTTTCTCCTCCATCCCATCCTCCTCTGCTCGCCGACACCACTTATCGCTTGTCTGGCCATCTATCTAAGTAGCCACACCGTCGAAAGAGACAGCAAAGATGGGTGCAACAGAGGTTGATTCCTCGAAAGATGAGGCCGACGTGGGTAAGCCCATGCCGTCGCACATCGAGCATGCCGCCTACACACCCAACATGGAACTCATCGAAGCCGCTGTCGCCAGGGACGAAGAAGAAGCGCGTCTTCCAAAGAAGGAACTCTTCAAGCGATATGCACCCGCGGTGGCATTCAGTATGCTGCTCAGTTTGGCACTAGTTATGGAGGGGATGGATGTTGGCTTGATCAACAACTTCTTCGCCCTTCCTGCCTACCTCCGAAAATTCGGATGGCCCGACGCGAAGGGAAAGATACACATTTCTACGGCATGGCAGGGAGGGATTGGTGCTGCTAACAATTGCGGTTCTATCATTGGTCTACTAATCAACGGGACCTTACAATCTCGCTTTGGATCAAGAAAAGTGTATATGGTGAGCCAGAGCATCCCTGCCATAGCCGGCACTTGGCATCTTGACTGACAATATTCTCTCAGCTTGCCATGGTCTTGATGGCATTGACTATCTTCATTCTCTTCTTCGCACAGAATATCGAAATGATTTTAGCCGGCAACATCCTATGCGGTATTCCATGGGGTATCTTCCAGACACTCACCACCGCCTACGCAGCTGAGATCTGCCCACCGGCCATGCGGGGTTACCTCACAGCTTGGGTTAGTATGTGCTGGGGAGCTGGGAGTTTCCTCGCAACCGGTGTACTGCGTGGTGCCCTTCAATTCGGGCCCAACAACGATGCCGGATGGCGAGTTCCTTACGGTATCCAGGTCAGTACCCTCCCGCCTTGAAGTCTCAGTGTTCTCGGATCACGATCAGATTTCCTTTATTAATCCTGATCTTGGTCCCTGAGACCTTATATTTCCATGCTAAAGTCTTGATATAGTGGGTGTGGATTCCTCCTTTGCTTGTCGTTGGATACATGGCGCCCGAATCGCCCTGGTATCTGATCCGGAAAGGTCGCCAAGCAGAGGCAGAGCAGTCATTGCGTCGTCTTGCACGAAAAGGCCACTATACTGACCGCATGATGGCCGAGACTTTAGCTCTTATGAATCACACCAACGAGATGGAGAGGATTGAAGCTGAGCACGGAAGCTACAAGGAGTGTTTTACAGGTACGAACAGACGCCGAACATTCATCATCTGTATGGCATGGACGATCCAGATCTTCAATGGCCAATCTATCACTTCCTTCGCTGCCATCATGTTAAGATCTGTCGGAATGAGCTCAACTAATGCTTTCAACTATAACATGGCCATCCAATCAGTCAACATCTTTGCTACAGCTATCGCCATCTGCCTCATGGGCAAGATTGGCCGTCGTACGTTCTACTTGTTCGGAACATCCAGTATCGGAGCCTGCATGTTAGCTGTCGGAGTCGCCGGGTTCGCTTCTAACGATAAAAACGTCAAGGCCTATGTCACAGCCGCATTCTTGATACTCGTACAAATCGCCTTTAAAGTTTCACTTGGCCCGACTACCTACGTTATTGTTGGCGAGATGTCGTCTAGTCGGGTCCGAGCTCAGACCATCGTCATTGGTCGTGCCATCTATGTTTGCTTCCAGATATTGGTCCAGCAAATCAATCCTCGCATGCTCAATAGTAGCTCAGATGCCTGGAACTTGGGCGCGAAGACCGGCATGGTTTATTTCGTTCTTTGTCTCGTCTGGGTTGTTTGGGTCTTCCTCTTTCTGCCTGAGACCAAGAACCGCAGCTTTGCCGATATCGACTACCTCTTCCAGAAGAAGGTCAATGCCCGGAAGTTCACTACCACCCCTATTGACTGTAAGTCATTTCTATGGTCGATAACATCTTACTTTGGAACATGCGCTGATATAGATTCACAGTGTTCGAATTCACCAACGCCCCAGTCGGTGCAAAGGTGTTGGATGATGACGAGGGACTCGAGAGGACTCGAACTACCGATAGGAACGTTACTGAAATACAGCAACCTCGTCGAGCGGAGTTGCAAGCGTAATAGAATTCATTGGTCATGTCTAAGGACGCCAACAGTAGTGTAATGATTATTATTAGCGAGCAGGCAGTCCACCAAAATAAGAAGGTCAAAAAAGATTTCTCGACATCAACCTCACTGTGAAACGAAACTAAATTACAAGCCGCTTGATGTGATTCCATTGATCGCGTAAGCCTTTTCTGAACATTCGGTTTCGTCGGGTCAGCGAGAAGATATGCGCGGTTCTTTAGGATAAACATGGAGCCTATTCGATGTCAGGAAACGGTGGCCGGCGTTTATTAAGCTGATATTTTATCCCACAAGAGTCACTGAACAAGTACGATTTCCGGCATCCGTCGAGTCATCTGATCTGTTGCACCTAGTTATCGTATCGTCACAACCCGTACCCTCAATCCAAATCTCTTCAAGATCGAAATGCTGAGCGAGAAATCTTGACAGATCGTATAATTTCGGATAAAGAAATATCTGATCGACGTTATATCGAATCTGTTCTGTTAAAACTGGGGAGACTAGTGACCTAGAAAGTGTTTGTAGCAAAAGAGTATCAATCTGGAGCCTGTTCATTCTGGGATAGGTAGATAAACCCTATTCGACCTAGAGAGACCTCAAAACTAGTCTTGACCCATCCTGGAAGTGATTCTGATCCGGAAGGTAACAGGATACTCACGGACCAAGAGGCACAGGACGCTTCTTCTGATCTCTCGCCTCTCGCTCCTTGTCAAAGGGCTCATCTTCAACATACACATCATACTTATACTTGCTGCCCGTATGATCAGTCCGCAACTCTTTCTGCCCAGCACCGTAGACCTTCTCTCTGGCCGTTAACGGCACCGCATCCTCTTCTGGCGCCTCGGGATAAAGACCCCTCCTCCTCAATTCCGGGACCAGCAGATCGACTACATCCTCAAAAGTCCCTGGTGTAGTCACATAGCCCAAGTTGAAACCATCGACATCAGCCTCTCGAATCCATCTCTCAAGTTCATCTGCGACCGTGCTTGCTGATCCGACACCAACAGGACCGAGACCGCCAATCGAAGCCATATCTGCGACAACTTCTGGTGTCCACACGGGAATCTTCTCACTCGACGTTGTAAAAGCACTCTGGTGCAAGTATCAGTAAACAATATTTCCCGTTCGAAATGTATTGAATCCGGCAACGTCAAGGGGGAGAAAGTACCCACCAAAGCACTTGTAACTTTGTGTGCCTCTTTCGAATCCTCAGCCGTGATCGGTTTCCCTAACGGTAGCGTTGAGAAATCAATCCCGGTCCAGCCGCTCACAAGCACGAGTCCTCCGACCGTCGAAGCGTATCTCTTGTACTCCGCTAACTTGGCATAGGCCACTTCATCGGTGCGACCGATGATAGGAGTGAATGTGCAGAAGAATTTGATGGAATTGGGATCACGACCCTCAGCTGCTGCTAGTGCGCGTATTTTGGCGATTTTGGGAGCGAGAACAGATGGGGCATGGCCGGTTACGAAGATTGCTTCGGCGTGCTTCGATGCGAATGCTGAACCTGCTCTGTGAGACGATGGAATGTCAGCACTCGAATCTCCTGGGATCAGGTGTGATCACTCCGAGTATGATATAATGATGTCAAATCATCATTAAAAGGAGGGAAGTCACGAAAGAAGGTAGTTACGCTGAAGTTCCGGCTTGGAATAAGAATGGTGTCCGTTGAGGCGATGGATCCACAATATGTCTACTTTCGAGATCGTAATACTTTCCATGATGATTGATCGTTCTGACGAGATCCGGATCAACATAGGTGTCATTTTCTTTATCCTCAACAAGAGCATCGCGACTCCACGATCCTTCCCAGAGCTTGTAAAGAACTCGAAGATACTCGTCTGCCTGGCGGTAACGCTCGTCATGTTCAATGGGTGTGGTGATACCGATGGCCTTGAAAGCTGCTTTCTTCCATGAAGTCACGATGTTCCTGTTCTAGTGTTAAGGACATTTTGATCTCGAAATTGGAGGGTATACATACCATCCGATTCGTCCGTTGGTGAGGTGGTCAAGCGTTGAAAAGCGTTTAGCGAGCAGGAACGGTGGCTCGAAAGTAGTACTCGCTGTGATACCGAAAGCCAAATGCTTTGTCACTACGTAACGTCAATTGATCTGACAAATCAAAGAGTTTATTGTATCATTTTTGAAGCTCACCAGCAGCCATAGCACTAATAGGCTATGAGATATCAGCTTGCAAATCCATATCACACATGTAGAAAGCTTGCCTTACAATCGTTGGATCCGTCACAGGCCATTGAGCCGCTCTTCGAATACAATTGTCCAAGCTACCTTCATAAGTATCATATCCACCGTAGGTATCTGCAAGGAACAGAGCATTGATGTTCCCACGCTCGAGAATTTTGGCAAGGTCAATCCAATATTTTAGGTCACGTTTTGTCGCCGACCAATCTGCTGGGTTCTGGAGAATCTATCAGTCAGCATTGGCTAACAGAAGAAGCCTAGAAGATCACCAGAAGATCTCGTTATCCTGTCGCCAAGACAGTGGGATATACACACCTTCCATTGTCCCGGACTAAGATGCCCGACTGTTGACATGTCGAAAGCATTTAGCAGAATTTGCTTCTTGGGCTGACCATTCTCTACGGACTTCTCAGTTGACGTCAGATTCGACTCTTTTGATACCCCATTCTTAACCGGTGTAGATGCCGATCCCGAAGTCTGGTGTCGTTTTGGCGCTGACGAGGAAGCCGCGTCGGAAGAGCGAGTGGTTCGTTTCGGCATCTCGACAGTGTCAATATTTACTCGTGTGGTTGATAAGGTTTCAAAATAATAAAGGTCTATTGGTTAGCTGTTCGGATAGGGAAGTTGTGAGATTTCTCTCTTATAGCTTCCTCCAGATGTTCGTCCTTTCATTATGTTGCCGATTTATGCGTGATGTTGCTTATGATGCCCGTCATTGCATATTGCGTGCTTCCGACAAATTATGAGCACCATCATAATGTCTTCTGGGCGTGTAGAAATCCCAAATTTCTTGCATAAGTGGGATAGTAAAACATTATCGAGGGCATCTAATGAAGATCTAACGCCTAAACTGCGATAAGTCCCAAATAATTGGTATTTGGCATAAATAGCCCTATTTCGCTGTCCGGAGGAGTGGACATCAGTTCGAGCCTGTGACGATAGCATTGAATTGTGAACCTATCTATCGAACTTGATATCAATTAGACACCAATTGTTTCAAAGATGGCTGAAGATAACCCTAAGGACGAAAATGTTTCGACAAAAATCGACGCTCCAGACTCGGGTTCGAACAGTATCCACAGCGATGCGGAAGCCGACCGACGAGCGTTCTTGTCGACTTTCAGTCCCGAGGAAGATAAAGCTATTCGGAGAAAAGTTGATTATCGGTTTTTGTGGTTGATTGGTTTGATGTACATCATCAAGAATGTAAGTATTGTCGCGTCTTTGATGAAGGTGGCTCAGCTGACATAACCAAAAGATCGACTACACGAATGCTGCCAGTGTGAAGGTTCTACAAGTTGGAAAAGCAACAAATATCTTAAGACAACTGAAGATGACACCTGATGAGTACAATTGGGTACAATCAATATACTTTGTAGGTTTTCTGATGGCCGTAAGCAGTTATCGTCAACTTTCCGCCCACAAAGTCTTGACATCTTTTCCCAGATCATCAGCTCACATTATTCAGATCGCATATATCATCTTCGAAGTCCCCAGCAATCTTCTACTGAAGAAATTTACGCCTCGCAATTGGCAATTCCGCATCATGCTCTCCTGGGGAATTGTGCTCGCTTGCCATGCAGCTGTGAAAAACAAAGAGGGTTTATACACTGCGCGATTCTTCCTCGGCATGATGGAAGCCGGAATGTTCCCTGGTATCGCAGCACAACTGTGTTCTTGGTACAGGTCAGATGAAATGGGGAAGCCTATTATGTGGATGTTCGGATTCCAAAATTGCTCTGGCGTCGTTGGTTCTCTCCTCGCGTACGGAATCTCTTACATGGACGGCCTTGGTGGAATGAGTGCATGGCAGTGGGTGTATCTGCTCGAAGGGATCATGACAATACTTTTCTCATTCATCGTATATGCCGTACTCCCAGACTACCCAAAAAGTCCAAGAAGTAACAAATGGTTGACTGCTCGAGAGCAAGAATACCTGGAAGTGCGCTTGTCAGAAAACGCACCAAAAACCGAAGATGCCGCCTTCAGCCTCAAGGAAATATTTGCTTCTCTCGTGAATCCAAGGACATATTCTTTTATGTTTTCGCAGATTCTTCTCAATCTTGGTGGCTATGGTTTGAGTTGGCAGCTTCCCACTGTGACGACCAGTTTGGGTTTCGCAGGTCTGCCTAGGAACCAACTATTGAACATACCGCCAGCCGCCGCTTCAGTGTTGGCAATTATTTTTGCGGGTTGGGTCCTCAATAGAGCATTCATCACAAGACCGGCCTTCGTAATGTGGATCTGTGGAGGAGCTTTGGTGTTCTTCATCATACTTGCTGCGACGCGGGACAAATATGCTGTATACATTGCGTGTGTTTTCGGGACTATGTTCTACTCGGTGTATTTCATCCCTTTCTGGGCTTGTAAGTTCAGCTCTAAGTTTCGTCATACCTCTGAATTTTTTGCTAATGATATCTCAGGGCGATCTTCAACGCTTACTGGCACAACTGGTACAGCTTTCACACTTGCCTTTCAGTCCTGTGTTGGCCAAGTAGGCGGTGTCATTGGTCCTCAATTGTTTCAGTCCAAGTACGCTCATAATAGTTACAAGGTTCCATTTGCGATATGTGCTACGGCCATTGGTGCTGGATGGCTCGCCAATGTTTGGACATGGTACTTGACGAGAAATGTCGAGTGGGATGTGAGAAGGATTCGGAGGCTCAGAATCAAATCTGAAAAGCAGGGCGAAGTGTTTGCTGACGATGATGTAAAAGTTTTTGAAGAGAGGAAAGTCTTTGGAAGGGGGTTCGTCAAGAAGGAAGGTGCGACTGCAGAAATCTGAATGCACAATCCTGAATAAAGGTTAAGGTATGATGATTAGAATCACAGAAAATACGCAGGCCCAAAAAGAAATAGATTTATTATCCGTGAGCCAGACATTCTCCTAGCTATGGCAATTTAAACGTAAGTGGTTTTAGAGTAAATTCATTTAGTTCGATTCGTGCACCATTGGCCAGTTTACAGGATTGCAAGTTTTATAAAATGCATGTAAATGGCTAGTTTTCGCTGCGCTTTCACACAAGAGCAAATCTAGCCCTCTTTATGGACAGAATCTTGATTGTTTCCCAAATAACTGTAATATTTATTGTCCAGAAGTGACTTTCATGTCTCTTATAGCACAGTGTCTCCAGTACATTGTTTCGACCGCTTAGTTCTCAAGGTTTGTTCGGAGTGACGGAAACACTTGCATATTCATCGTCCAAACTTCTCTCACTTTGGAACGCCTCTCCACTCCTAGCAGCCAGAAACTTTCGTTCCTCCTTCCTCGCAAGTGGCCTAATTATTAGCCACGTAAAAGCAATCAATACTAAACTATTAGTCGCACAGAAAGACCAACCCTTCAAGAATCTTGGAGCTTCAACCGTAGGAAAGACCAAGATACCCGTCCACGCAGTAGTACTTTGGGCGAACAAATTTATGAACACAATCACGAAGCTTCGCTTGGCGCTGTCATGTCGAAGGATATGATTGGCCCAGCCGTAAAGAACAGATGACATGGCGACTTGTGTATATGCGCTGTTGAATGCGAACCATTTAGCTCCTTCGGGAACATCCCAGATGGCGAGGATTACCATAGCTGTAAAATGCCAAATACGGGCAAATGTGATCGCCCCGCTCGGGCCCCAGATTAGATCGGATGAAAAGTTTACGAACAAGACATAGAAGATACCTAGTGCCGGTGCTGTCGTTCCTATCTGCGTAATCTTTGAAGTCGAGAATCTATGCAGAGACTTCAACCACAGAAGGTAGCCGCCGTATGTTGTAGATCCAGCATTCCAGAATAGCACAGTCCAGAACGTTAACGCGTAGATTTTCCAGTCAGTGAATATCTCTTTCACGAATTGGAGTCGCGTTTTTCCGATACGTTCGGCGACATCGACTTTGTTCTTCTGAAGTCGGGAGATGGCAAGAGCGAGTTCACTTTCCTTGAGGAAAAGCCTGTTGGGTCGTGCAGGAGTCCCGGGCCAGATGAAGACACCTGCGATTGCGACGGGAAAAGTCATCAAAGCACTAATTATAAACATCCACCTGCTTTTGAGATTAGAACCTATTATCGAGGATTACAAATGTAGATGTACGTACCTCCATCCTTCAAGACCGCGTACGCCTTGCAAATTCTTGGTAGCACCACTCTGAATCATGCCTGCTGTGAGCGTGCCCAGCATTTGGCCGACATAGAATACGCCTCCTCTTCTTCCCAACTCGTCCCCTCGGCTGCCGTGAACAAAAGTTAGCAGGAAGTTCGCCAAGAAGTTTCATGAACGGGAGAACATGTGCTTCTTCAAGAAAGCGACACATTAAATAGAAGACTAATTACGTACTACCATGCTCCAAGAACATAATGTACTCCAGGGAAGAAAGCAGCCTACAAAGAATTTAGTAATTATACAGTGATCTTGAAAGCATTCGCGGTGGAACTCACTTCGAATATACCAACGAAGAACCGATAGGCCATAAGCTCTCCAAATGTTTGAGTGCGGTATTGCAACAGCGTGAAAATTCCCCATCCAAGTTCCAGGGCAGGAATTGTCCAGTTCATGGGAAACATAGGAAAAATAAATGCGAATGGCAGTTTCCCCGGAGACGTACGCATTATCTGCATTTTGATCAAAAACCCCATAGTTGTGATGTGCTAAGATTATACTTACTGAGATTTGACTGATCAATATACTTGATCCAGTATGCAACAACAGCGTAGGGCACTATTAGGAGATCGAGTTTCTGGATGAGTCTTCGTTCTTCAGGCGTGTCGTCTTTGGCGTACCAGTGCCACGGGGCACGACCTTGGCGCTGTACAAACATTGAAGACTATGAAGCAATACTTTCACGAAGGAAATAAGATAAGATTACTAAGTGTAGAAAGACAGAACTCTTCGAGTATGTAGATGCACTCCTTTTGTAGATGGAATTTCACAATGGGTAAGTGCAACAAGCCACAATTTCTTGGTACTCAGCTCATGGTCATTGAGTCCTGTCCTACCCCTCGTGGGAACGATCCCGAATTGTAACGTGCCTTGTATCGTGATTTTGACAGACCTCATAGGTCACATCTAACTCGGAAGGGTCCTTGAGGAGCTTTCACGTGCTTCGTATCCAGAGTGACACCATCGATCCCCGCAGCGCCCATGCACTACCCATTGTGCAAAGCCATAGCACATAATTGCAAAGCGATAAGCTGGGCGGTTTGCTATTGTTGAGTCCAACTGAATGGTTGTCGTGACCTCAAGCATCATGATTTCAGGGGTCGGCAGATGACGAATTTTAGCGAGCTTTGACGAAAGTTTCCTGTAATGTAAACACGCTTGACAATTGAGACGGCCGATAGGATCGCAAGAGTGGGGATGAGAATGTTTGAACACTGGAGTTCCAGACTAATCGAAGTCCCGAAGGATTCCGAAGAGCGAGCACCTTTTCCCTTCTTCCTTTCTTTACTGGTACATATTTATCTTTTTCCCGATCCATTTCCAATAATGCATTTCCTCACGTGACGTCATAGGAAAAAATAATAAGTGTTGCTTCTCAAGCGTACATCTAAGCTGACATTAATGGGATTTATATTAGTGGATAGATATCTAGTCATGGTACTGAGCTATAAGTTTGTCGTTAGTTAATATTCATTGAAGCTATATAGATATTTTCAAGATTATCTTACCTCATTTGACCAAACTATATTTTGCCTATCCTACGAAGTTCTCTGAGACTAGGCCTATAATCACCATTGTGCAACTCACTCTTAATTAGATATGATTTATTCTACTTACATCCTGTATGCTTCGTCTCGTTAAGCCCATTAGCTATTTAGAAGAAATAATCAGAACGAAAAAGTTCGAGAAGGACGCTAATCTCGCTTAGCGTGTTGACGCAGATAGCTTGCTCCACAATTTTCCAAAAGTCGCGACTTCTTTTCTGTCTCGAAGGCGTCACAGCAGGACTGACATAGAGAGTCTCAACTGCGTGTAGGCTTTAACACCAAGATGGAACATTGATAACAGGTGCTACGTTCATATGGGTAAATTCACTTCAAGCACCGAACATATCTCAGGATATCACCTTCCTTCATTTTCCTCACCACCCAACACCTGAACTCACGAGCTCCTGCCAATATCTCGCTAGGGAACCGAATTATGAAGATACAGGCAACATAAAAAACTGGGGTCGTATGAAGTACGATTCGTTACTCGTTATTTTGGTCAATTTGCTCTGTACCCTGCCGCACATTTTGGAAACTCATTCATTAAAGAGACCATTGTTTATGGTAATTGTGTCCTTCCGATATATCGCAAATGGCAACTTGTTTAAATTTCGGGCCCGTGTTAACGCCCGGAAAGAGAAAGAAGCTTTAGATAGCATCTTTAGTGCTAGACGCCTTTCGCAGGTGAGATATTCCACCGTGGCCGCAACTTAAATACCCAATTGCTGCTGCAAGCAAAAAGTGAGCCCGAAGAATCCAAGGGAAGTATCTATATCGATCACGAAGGCCTCACAGATTATATCCCTACGGAATGTAACTATGAATTTCAGGGATTAAAAGGTGCAGTTAAAACATTTGGTCATCCCTTTACAGAAATCGTCGCAGAACCAGCCGGTACGGGCCAATTATTGATCAATCAACCGGTTGCTGATCTGGGAGATATGATAGGTTCGGATTGGAAAATATGAAAAATCCAGGAACCAATCAAGATCATAGATGTAGTGAGGACGCTCATGAAGTGGCGCTTAAGACCAAAGAAGCATCTGTCAATTTTTATTGCTTTTACGTTGTCCTATCAGTACCCGTTATAACCTTGTCAGGTGGCGCAGTTTCGTTTGCGAGACAAACAGATGTGGAGTTACTGCCTGATACACATTGTCCGCACTCATTCTTTAGCTTAATCTGGCTCCGGATTACTTCTGTATTTCCATTCTCTACATTTCCAGTCTCTATTTTGATCTTTGGTATTCTACTGGTGCCGGAAGCCAAAGAACAAATTTCGAGGTCACCATGCATGAATGAAAGGTGAATTTGATATCATATGTAACAAAGAAACTTTGTGAATTCCTGCTGCTAGGGTGAAACTGCAAGACTCACAGTATCTCATCAGGCAGCACACAAGTAAGCTACCCATACTGGGCGCAGACCACCCTGAGTAAAGCTATAAGAGCCTCAGCCTCCCCGACTGCCAACAATTTTCGACCTCTCAAAATCAACAACTACAGTATTCACCCATCTCACACGTTAATCTCACAATCTCTTGTACGGTCATTACGTACGCACGTCTCGTATCATATCGCACCGCACATACAGCCTCCTGCTCACCACACCCACATTATTCTTCTTTCATTATTCAGCATGTCTCCCACTCCAATTAGTCAGCAGCTCAACGTGTCTCTCAAGGATCCCATGCGAACCTCTTCTGGCTACAAGACCATCCGAGTGACCTATGGAGGCGACCACCCCCTCAATATCTCTCTTCGCCGAACTGTTCGCGTCCCAGATAACGGATCATCGTACAACCTTCCTCCTGACTGCGGTCCATTCCCAATCTACTCCGTCAAGCAGTACAAGGATAAGCTTCCAAATTCAATGTCCGCCAAGGGTGGAATGTTCTTACCAATATATGGTAAGTGCCGAACTCTGTTTAAGGTGAAAGTGGCAATGGCAGTACTCTTGGGCTAGAGCTGATATACGTGTGACAGAGCGTGAGGCTATGTGGATCAAATTTGATTCACTTCGTCCATTCGCAATCAAGATTTACGCAGGTGGAGTCAACGTTATCTCTGGGGAATCGTATATCGAAGGTCTCGCCACCATGCTACGACGAAAGCTTCGGCTCGCAGAAGGAAAGTCAGTCCAGGACTATGTCGTATCAGGCTCCCAAAAGTGGATCGATGGAATCGCGACTGCAGATGGTAAGGTCATGCAATTCATTGCTACCCCGACTGGCTCGGGTTACTCTGTAGAGACCCAGGTTGTTGGCAAGGACTCAGTTGCAGGCTTGCAGTTTGAGATTATGCCCGCAAAGCGTCTCATGATGCGAATCACTATCAAAAGTCTTACTGGGAAGTCTATCCTGCTAGATAACGTCGATGGCGACACTACTATTGAAGATCTGAAAGATCTGATCCGAGGCAAGGAGGGGATTCCGATTGATCAGCAGCGTCTGATCTATGGAGCACGCCAGCTTCAAGACAGTGAGTCGTCAAGATCCCATAAGCAATCAAAGAAACCATGTTTGAACAGGCTTTAACACTGTACAGACCAGAAACTTTCCGAGTGCAACATCGCCTTGGTAGGAGATAGTGCACACCTGGATCCATAACTGATGCTAACACTTGCACAAGGAATCAATCCTCTATCTTGTCCTGAGACTTCGTGGCGGCGGCCCAGTTCTTCCCGACGAAATGTCTCCCGAAGAAAAGAAAATGCAGCGAGAAACTGCTGAAAAGGCTGAAGAGATGGCTGTTGCTCCGGGAGGTTTCATCAACCAAACCATTGTAATGGATCCATTTCTTGCAGACAAGTGGGATCAAGAAAATACCATCCTCTTCAACTTGCAGCTGTTGAACGCCCTGACTTTCGAAGCGATTCTCGGCATCAAAGCACCAGAAACACCTATCACAGCGGCGCTCTACAAGCAATACGGGTTTCCATTTTACAAGATGTATGAGGAGCTCAGCGGTATCCAAGGTGCTTTTGGCGGCGTCAAGAGTGTTGCTTCAATCGATAAGAAGCGCGGTAAGAAGGCAAATGCCGAAGACGCTGAGTCCATGAAGTTCCGAGAGGTTGAACTCAATACTGTCGACGAGAAGAAGCCGTTCCTTCCAGTCTCCGAAATGGAGCGTGCTTTGGCTACTTTCAATTTTGCACAAGACATCATCTAAAACAAGACCTTCTAGTGGAAAATGAAAGAGACGATTCTCCTTGAGCTTACTCAAGCAACAGGTAATGATGAGTCCCAGTCACACATTGCTGGTGCTTGCACGAAGTTTGTTGCTGGTTTTATGATGATTGTTGCTTGTGGTGGCGTCTTGGCGAGAGAATTCTGCATGCATTTTTGATACTTTCATGAAGTCCTGCGCTGGATTGGAATTGATTGCTTGTGGTGGATTTGTTTGTGGGAATGTTTTTCTTGCATTGCTTTGCTTTCACGCCTGAATAGAGTGGATTACACGGGCCGATGATGAGGCTTGGACAGCCAGTTCATTGACTCTTTGATGGAAAAAAGATATCGGGCGATAGATAGAATAGACCCTAAAATGTGCAAATCGTCAAGCCATCCTACAGTCTCACGTGACTTTCCAACTGACTGACCCCGCCACCACATGTCCAAAGCTTTGAAAAAAGGCACACAACTGCAGAGAAACAGATTAAACTTTACAATCGACAACTTCCTCTCAAACTCATTTACTCTCTCCAACTTAGCGATCTTCCCCTTCTGCTCCCCAATTTCCTGCTGCTATACTTTCCGAAGCGCGCAGCCGATATGCAAATCGTTCACCAAATCATGAACCCGCTTACCTTGCTTCCGTAAACTCTCCTCAGGTTGCTCCCACTTCTCTCACAGTTACAAGCTTGCTACTGATCAAGGTTCAAGAGGGCTACTCGCGTCCAATTAAGCTTCCGCTGTGTGACTTCTTGCTCGCCGAGTTACTCAAATGCGGGTCTGGGCTTGCCAGAGAGAGAGAGAGAGAGAGAGAGAGAGACGGAGCATTCTCATTCTTAAAGACTTCAGTCAAGCAAAAGTTTGTAATAATTCGCTGTAAGACAGGCTCAAAACAGAAAGCTGGCTGAGTTTCAAGAAGACCGACTCTGTCGCATGATACATGTAGATATCGCTCCTGCTGCCTCAAACCCATAACCTGACCCTCTATCGCAGATACTGTATTTCGAAGCTTGCAATCTGCTGCTTGGGCTATTCATGTCTCAATCCGACATCGCAGTCGCATCGTCGACATCACCATCAGCGTCGACATTCGTGAAGCGATCGATTCATTATGTTTCAACCCAAGTCAGGATCGTCCGCCACCAGGCCGAGATTCTCTGTACGCAATTTGCGATACCTTTCAAGCAACTCCTGGTATTCAGCAGTTTTTTTACTCATCGACGCTTTCAGCTGCCAGTTCTCAGTTCGTAGATTGCTCACACCCTCTTTCACTTTATGCCAGGTCGTAATATCAAAAGTGAAGGTTCGTTTGTCGGTGGAAAAACTAGGTTGCAGCTTCTCCAGCATTTTATCCTTCAATTTTACTTGCGCCATATAGTACCCTCGCCCCATTGCTTCCCGATCGCAGGAGCGCCGCAGCAAGGAAGCCAATGCGTCGCCTACTTCGAGTTTCAGAGTCAAGTCTTGGTTTTTCGTTTGGAGTCTTTTGCAGGCCGCGGTCATGCTTTTAACCACTTTGTCTTTGGTTGCAATAACGCTTATGAGTCGGCTCTGCTCGACCTTGAGGGCCGCAATTTTGTCGCTTAAAGTATTCCGTTCGAGTTGCGATTGGCGAGCTTGGCGGGCTTGTCTTTCAAGTGTCGTGAAATCAGTCGTCGGAGGTCGTTGTAAGGTCTGTCGTAATGGATAAATTACAGGGGCGGGAGACTGGGATGGGTTCTCGAGTTGAATTGGGAATGGTTGTTGATATATCGCGTAATCGAGATGATCCCCTTGGCGCTGTGTGCTGAGACCAGGGAATCTTGGCATCATAACACCAGGATGAGACACTTCTGCTTGAGGCTGAAGAACAACATACTCAGGCATACCATGGCTCCAACACGGCGAAGCGTCGGTATTCGGAGAGGCTGCATGGCTTCCATATTGGATGTGGCTTGGAGGAGGTTGCTGCATCGAGAATGAATTTTGCGCATTTGGAAAGTCTTGGTAAGTGGGTGCTAATTGGAGGCCGGCATGTGATGTTCCGTTCCTCAGTGTCATATCTGCCGCATTTTCAACATGAGGGCCCGCAAACCCGTTTGAAGCCCAAACGATGCCGCGATGCTGAGGACCTGAGCTAGGAGGAACTCCTAAGTTCATCAATGTCTACACGATTTCAGAACATAGTACTTTTCGAGTCCCGGTAAGGCACAAGAAAGCCTTACCCCACGATGTGCAGAATTGTATCCGTACATATTGACCAGAAGTGTGCAAAGCCGTCACACAGACACAACTTTTAAGCAGTGCTTTAATCGAGTGGTCTCAAGGTGTAGGATACCTCTTTCTTAAGAGATTCGGGTGTAAGCTGATTGTTTCTGATGTGAAAGATTTCAGTAAGTGGCAAGATTCCCGTTCATTGATGTCGGAGGAGTAATTAACTGTACCATAGGGAATGTTGAAAATGAGTGTTGATGTGGAGCTCGGCGTCAGCTATGTGACAATGTTTTGGGAATATCTTGTGATGGTTTGTTGAATAATGAAGAAGATATCTCGTAACTTGTGAGAAGATCGATTGGATAAGTCTAATTTGGGAAGCTGCGCCTGCACGAACTCTTTTGAAGTGGTTGGGGTGTATCATGAGAAGGAAGGTACCATGGACTATTAGTCAGCACCACCACTCAGAAACCCCCAGTAACTCCCAGTAGTTTAGTTAGACGTCAAAGAAATAGACTTGCGACGCTTTGAGATCCTTGAAGTTCATGAATATTGGAGCGCATATGTGATTCTAACCGATAATACATTTTAATCGCGCTGTGCAGCCCAGCCAAATATTTAATGGTGAACTTTTAGCATTAGACTATATGGGTTCTTGATAACGGAGCTGCGGACTCAAAGTTTCGGAGAGATTTCTGGCCTTGTTTACGGAGACTCCGTAACTAAGCGCAAAAAGCGTCGAGCACTGATCGGGGAGAGGTTTTGAGAATGGATTTCAATGTTTGGGGTATTCGGTTAATTCTGTCTAAGCTCGGTTAGTCGGTTATACCTGACGTGTCGTGTTGTTCTTTTGTCGGAAAGTCACTGACAAGAATTAATGGAGCTCATGAACCACGGCTGTGCAAACTTCGTCAGTTCGGTGACGGCTGGCTCCACGCGGCCCAATGGATGTCCAGACTTGTGAAGCGTTATTTCAAGGCTTAGCGCTTGTTCCAGCCAGCTGCCTAATTTTAAGTGGTCGGCTAGCATCAAATAATTTCGGGCTTCAATCACCCCCTACATCACAAGATTCAAGTTGGCAGCATAGAACAACTTGCTTCTTCCACTTGTGTTGAATGTAAATTGGTTCATTCATTTCGAAGGTTGAGATCAAAGTTTGCGAGTCTGAAAATTACTAGCCCATCAAGCAAGTAATTCAAGTCTACGAGTAGAACTACGGGTGTTTCCACGGCCACTTCTGCCCTGATACCGAGCTCATAGCTTTCAGATGGATGAAATAGAAAAAAACGACGTTGACTGGTTGTAAATATGGAGTTGTCTCTGCTTTCATCGTTCACGACTCTTTACTATGGTCATGGCGAGCTTGTTTCGACAAAAGATCCTCTGAGTGTGCTCGATTCTCAATGAAGGCAAGGAAATGAATAATCCCTATGAATAATATCAGAGATCGCAGTTAAAGTACTTCCGAGAGTTCCAGTGGTATGAGACGCAGCTGGCCACGATTAATTGACTGAGCAATTCCTATCCTAGGGTATCAGCTAAAGTCGTTTAAGTACACCAGCACTACATCCAAAGATTCTACGATGCTTAGAGAGAATTTCTGTTCGAAAGTCTTAGCCCTTTAATATATGAGCAGTTTGCCATCTTATTTCCCACATGTCAATTGTCTGTGGTATTTAGCCAAACGAGGCGTGGTAAATTTGTCTCGGGGGAAGCGAGCTGAAACTTCGCAGTAACCCCAACGTCAAGATTCCAAAGTGAAAAGACTTCGATGATTTAAAACCCTTCTTAGTCAATACACTGAGATAATTCATCATTGAGTTGAGACCTTGAAATGTGCTTGGCAATTTTCCGCTCGCTGAAGACGAATTTACCCAGCTTTGAAAGCTCGACATATTGCGAAGTGTGAGCACCAGGAATTTCGATAGATAGCATTGAAAATAGGCTGGTACGTGTTTCTCGTCGCGGAGAAGAGCAGAAATGTATTTTCAAACCAGAAATGGTCTCGTGAAAAAAGTAACCCGGACTGTGAGACCAAAATGACACGTGGGATGACTATGTTGACGTTTGGTGGTAACAGAACAACTCCGCTGCCCACGGAGATGACCGCGTCCAAGTGGATCGTAGTTAGCAAAGTTGTTATATACTTAGTAGTAGGGGAAAATAAGACCTTCACCCTGTTGCGCAGTTCTAGTAGATTCTCCTCCACAATTGGACCGATATCCGTTGAGTTATTGGATGTTAGTCCTTGCTGAGGCTCGTGCTAATGAAGACAGGATAAAGGTTTACTTTTCCCAAATACCAAGTAGGTGAAAATTTTATGCTCGACAGTGGAAAGGATTGAGAGTGAATGAGGAAGAAGGAAGTTGTGGGAAGTGGTCCGGAGATACATTACGTGATAGACTCATGAACCAAAGATGAAGGTCCTAGCAGGGGCTACTATTTGATCACCTTCAGCCTGTCGTTGATTTCATGGATAGTAAAACGGCTCCAAAAACGAAGTAAACGTGAGATATTTGAAAAAGCCTCCTGAGGCAATGGTTGTAGATGTGGCAGAGCTTACCTGCAGCGCGGAGAGGACTCATATTAGACCAAGCAAACCACCTTTCGTAGCTTCTTTGCCTCGTTCTTCCACATTATTTACAGAACTGCGCGAGTTTACCACATTGTGGCGATGGATATAATTGTACATCAATCACTATGTGTAGCATAATTTACCATGAGGTTACTGGCGACTGCTTTCCAGGAGTGTAAACATATACGTGTCTCCCATATTCCAAAATATTCTGCAACGCAACCTGGTTAAGATGATGAACATAAGTGGTCCAATCCCAGGTTATCTTTCTTCAGGGTCACGTGTTTGA
This sequence comes from Rhynchosporium graminicola, assembly GCA_900074885.1. Classification (NCBI taxonomy): domain Eukaryota; kingdom Fungi; phylum Ascomycota; class Leotiomycetes; order Helotiales; family Ploettnerulaceae; genus Rhynchosporium; species Rhynchosporium graminicola. The sequence continues at coordinate 71,900 of FJUW01000023.1, read as the reverse complement.
GTGTAATGTCACGTGAAACAAATGAGCTTCTCCTGTCTCGCTCGTGCTGAGGATCGAGGCATTGCTAGTAAGTCCACACACTGGATCTCGGCCTTGTGACGATAGAACATTATCGCTAATGGCGCGGAGGTCTTCCCAATTCCTCTTCCTGCTTCTCGGTCGGCGACTCAGTCCAACCAAGTTCTCATCTCCCTAATTATCCAACTTCAAAAATCAAACAAACCCCTTGTAACCATTGTCGGTCCCCTTATCGTACATTGCAAGGAATCCGCGGGCATCCTCGAATATTTAACAAGAAGGTTCAGCCCAGTATCCACCCCTATCGCTTATCTGCGAATTAGTCCCGGTTCTGACATCTCCGTCGCTTCTCCGCGCGACAACCAATATAAACAAAGATTTGCCAAGCCCTAGGGTATCACTGCTTGCGCTCCTTAGATTGATAAAATATCTCTTGAAGAGATAAAGAAGCACGGCTAAGCAAGCCTCCCGCTTGTTAGATCATGTCATCGACGAGCCTTAGGGGTAAGCTTTATCTCTGGGCGTGGGACTGAGACCTGGGCGAGTGTGGCGTCGTCTGGCTCTCATTTCGACTTCTGTCGATATCTGGAACAGACAGGAACAAAGCAACTCCTATCTTTCACATGCTTTTTGCTCGACGTGGAGATCATGGCCTTCAATGCAACATCAAGCCTATCAAAGCCGCAGATGCGTGCCTCATCTCATTCCGAGGGTTTGGATCCTGGATAGTTCCTGATATAGACCGAGACATCGATACATAACCCCCATGGCTGCGGTCATCAAAAGGGATTTTCAATGATTACCATGCATCCAGAACCCCTTGGATCAGGATCTCCGTGGAATGGATTGGGGAACATGCGCCTCTTTATACTGGACAAGCAAGCAAGTCATTTTCCCTACGCGAAGGACCTGACTACCGAGATCCGTGTAGCATCGATCAGATAAAGCATATGCTGCAGCACAGAGCATTGAGGCTTATCCAGTCGTCCACGGAGAAGGAATCAACTTATCTCACGCAAGGAAGTCGAGAGATAAGGACTTCTCGAGGCTCCAAGGGGATTGTTTCTATCCATCATTAATATATGGTACATCTCCCCATACTCTCAATTGCAGATCTATATGTGAGTAGGTCACTCTCCGAGCTTAATTCTTCTTCATCTCAATTCATCCTTTCGCATTCCCGGTGTTCGCTTCCTATCGGTATCTGGGAATTTCCCCTCCAGGCCTGACTCGCCAAAACAAACCTACATCTCACGTTCAGCCTCACGAACTAATCGCATCCGAGAATTTATCTTCTCCCACTTCCACTTCCTTCCGGTCAACTACAACAATTTTCGGTCATGCCTTTCAATATCAGTCATCTCTGGGTAGCCCCCGAAGTCAATCCCCTGAACGGAAAGGCACGATCCATTCCTATTCTCAACCCGATTAACAAATATGGTCGCACTTTCTTCTTCTCTTGGTCTGGGTTTCTCGTGGCTTTCTTGTCATGGTGAGTCTTTTTTTTTACAATTTGAAAGATCTTACATCAGGGAGATGTCTGATGCTTGCTTCAGGTATGCCTTTCCACCGCTACTCACCCTCACCATTCGCAAGGATCTCCACATGTCGCAAAATGAATACGCAAACTCCAATATCACTGGTCTGATTGGTACTCTCGTCATCCGCCTCATTGCTGGGCCTCTCTGTGACAAGTTTGGTCCTCGATACGTCTTTGTTGGCTGCTTGCTTGCAGGTGCCATACCAACAGCCATGGCCGGTCTCGTGACATCTCCAACCGGTATCATCGTCCTACGCTTCTTCATCGGCGTCCTCGGTGCCTCATTCGTTCCTTGCCAAGTATGGTCCACTGGATTTTTTGACAAAAATGTCGTCGGAACATCGAATGCTCTAGCTGGTGGTTGGGGTAACTCAGGTGGTGGTATTACTTACTTCGTGATGCCCGCAATCTTCGATTCTCTTGTCAAGAACCAAGGCCTTACTCCTCACGTCGCTTGGAGAGTTGCATTCATCGTGCCATTCGTCATCATCACCGCCATTGCTATGGGTATCCTCTTCATAGGAGAAGATTGTCCAGCTGGGAAGTGGGAGAACAGGCATCAGATGCTCGACGGTGTTATGGTCGCTAATTCTTCGCACAACTCCATTATGGAGAAGTCAGCCGATTACAAGACCACACCTGAGGAGACGAAGCCGGATCCTGAAGCTCTCAATATCCGCACTGCTGTCGATCGTGCCGAAGGAGAGGTCGTTGTCGCACCTACCTTGAAAGAAGGCCTCTCGGTTTTGTGCTCACTCCAAACTCTCGCGTTGGCCCTTCCATACGCATGCTCATTTGGTAAAAATTCTCATCCCCTGAACTCAAAGAGATTATACTAACATCGACTTAGGTGGCGAACTCGCAATAAACTCCATCATTGGCTCATACTACCTCAAGAACTTCCCACACCTCCTTCAGACTGGTTCCGGTCGCTGGGCAGCCATGTTCGGTCTATTGAACGTCTTCTTCCGCCCCCTCGGTGGTGTCGTCGCCGATATAATCTACAAGTACACCGGTTCTGTTTGGGGTAAGAAGATGTGGCTCGTCTTCTGCGGCGTTACGATGGGTTGTTTCGAACTCGCAATTGGGCTCCTCAATCCACATCACGAAGCCACCATGTTCGGTCTTGTTGCCGGTCTGGCAGTCTTCATGGACGCAGCGAATGGAGCAAATTTCGCAGTCGTTCCTCATGTACATCCATTTGCCAATGGTATCTTGAGTGGTTTAGTCGGTGCTACTGGCAATTTGGGAGGTATCATCTTCGCGATTATCTTCAGGTACAATGGGAAGAATTACAACAGGGTTATTTGGATTATTGGAGTTATCTCGATTTCTGTCAATTTGTCGGTCTCGTGGATCAGACCGGTACCTAGACGCCAGATCGGCGGGCAATGAGTTGTTATGATCGATGGTCTTTATGATTTACGCGCGGGACTTGGATGAATGCTTGGTACTGGCTACTTTCTCGCGGTTAGGGCGTTGATAGGGACCTCATATTTGTCAGGATTATGAGCACGGTATACCAGAGCGATGCTTGCAGCTCCATAGAAAGCAACAGAGTGCGATGCATTCGAAAGATAGACATAAATGGGCAGAGAAATACACGAAATATATTATTCAACACATCAAACACCAAAGCTTACTGTTGCCCTCCCTTTTGCTTGGGAATGGTTGAAAAAGTAAATCAATGTTAAGACTCACTTCTTGCAATTCTCGTAGTCTACCTGCACCGGTAACGGTCTTGGTCTGGAGGCATTGAGAACAGGATCATATGAAGATTACTACCTACAGAACCTTAATATGAAGATCATTCTCTTATGAATGGTAAGTGTAATACAATTCCTACGTCGAAGGCGGTTATTTCGGTTCTTCTTCGGTATACTTAAAAGTTGTCGTATCACAATTGCTTTACGAAATTCAAGATCCTCTCCGCACAATCCTCCCAATAGAGATCATTCTGCAAGTGATGACCCGAGCCCACTACAACCTCGAACCCAACAACATCTTCCGCGCCATTCGGCGGTCTTTCACCTCCTCCAATCAAAGTCCCCCATACCTTATTCACAGCAACTTTGTAATCCGCCGTCATTCGTCTCATAAGCTCAGGCACCATCAACGGATCCCTCTCGCCCGCAACAACCAACACACGTTTCCCTCCCTTCGACCATCCGATGATATTTCCGAGCACCTTTCCAAGGTCCACGAAACGAAACATCATCTGTAGTGGCCAGAGCATAGATTCGTATTCTGGTAACAAGGTCTCGAATTTCTTGACTTCAGAAACAGGATATGAGGGACAGAAGAATGCTTGGTGAACTAGTGTTGTAGAAGATAGCGGGGATCGAGAATGCCAGAAATCGCGGACATAGTAGCGTGGAATGAACCAGGGATCCATTTTGAACCAATTCCAGTATACACGCCATCTGGACGAACGAAATCAGTCTCGACTTGAATTGAGTCCAATGTGTAAAATGACGAAGATTGAAGATACCCACCCGCCAAAATTCGGAAAGCCAGCCATGATCACTAAACCTCCAACCTTTCCCATCCCTTGACTCAGAAGATCCTGAACCATCCCACCGCCAGCCGAGTGGCCTACAAGCACAATCTCATCGACTACTTCGCTCTCGATTTTATCCCGTCGCCTCGCTTCGAGATATTGCACGAACTGTAAACCAGATTGGAGATCTTGCGCGAATGCTGATCTATTGTATCCCCACACCATGCGGAAATATGAAGGCTTCCAGCTCGTGCCGTGGCCTCTCACGGAAAGCGCATAGCATGGATGTTGAGACTGTGAGAAATAGGTTAGGAAAGGGACGAAGACTGCTGCTGAGCCGAAGCCACCATGTTCTGGAGTGGAATTAACGTCGTGGTTCTCGAGTTCTTCGCAGGACGTGTGGAAAATTTTAGCTTACGAAATAAGATGGCCTTCTTTCGTGATGTAGAGGTCGATGGCTGAGTTGGTTCTGCTGCTAGGAGCTCGAGAGTACCGAGAGGTGTGGGGATGTGATAGCGTTTGATGTGAGGAGGGAGGTCAACTGGGTGTGGAGAGGTAATTGTTTGGCTGAAGAGGAGCGTGTGTCTATCTCCCATTTTGTGTATATTAATTGTTTGCTATCGGAACGTATACTTTAGTGGATAGTGAGTGAAAAAGTGCCTATCTGTGACCTCTAGACTTGTGTTGTTGTATCCGGCTCGTAAGCGAGCAAGCTAGGCTAGGTCCAAGCAGAGGGAAGGTTGCGCTTTATACAAGTCAAACGGGCTGAGATCGTAAGATTGAGTCACGCGATCCCTTCGAATGATTTGGTCGTGAAGATTCGGATGGTGAGATGGCGGGCGGAGAATTGGTGGCCGAAAGGCGTTCGCTCAGCTGCTGCTTCAAGCGAGAAAATGGACTTGGCAGGTGTAACACTTCATTGTTAAGCTTTTCATAATGCTTCTAACAAGAATGGTTATCTCCCAAGTCGGAATATCGGACTCAAATAATTTCAGATGGTTCAAATTTTCATGGCCAGATCGCCACTTTTTGGCCTTGCATTTTTTCAAATTAAATCATTCGTCACATGACTCACACGTGCAGAGGAACGATTGTTCTAAAGTGGCTTCTTGCAGTACATCGACTCACTTAATCATAAGGGAAGGAAGATTTTATACGACCAAATGTTTAAAGATACAATACAAACAGGGATTCGAATGTTCGAATCTCCGTGGGTTCCAGGTGGAGTCAAAACCAAAGGCTCAGACTCTCTCTAGGTCTGGCTCTACTATTCTACTGGTTTAGCCAATAGCTACGTCTCCTTCTTGAAAGGGGAGGGGTTTTTTTTTTGGCTGTTTCCACGAGCCAGGGGAGATGGCTCAGACATCGGCGCAGAAGCTGAAGTGGAAACGAGGAGCGAGGATCGTAAGGCCAGTGCTGGGCTTGAAGATTAACTTTCCTGGATATTGTTCACCAATTTTTTCCAATGGTAGACGACAAGCCACCAATTGCGCAAAACTGTACATTTGGGCAGGAGTCTGATGGTTGCTGGATGATGAAGATCTACACATTTCCAATGACTGAAGAATAGCTGTGTGTCTCTCACGAGATTGACATGAAGGTATCGAACTATAACATTTCTCTTGACAGCCCCCAGTTTGGTCATGTAAATTAATACAGCACCTATATGACTCGTGGTGAACGGCAATATGGAAAGCGTAGAAGGCATGGAGATTTTCATTGATATCACAACACAGTACTATACATTCACTCCTTTGCTTTATCTTGAAGTGCTGTCCTCCATTGCACGCGTTACTTCTTGATAAACATTCCTAACTTTAATTCCCTCACGCTTTCCCGAAGAAATTGATATTGACCTTTAGCTTGGCAAAAATCAGGACTATCATTCCAAGCAGCATGGCCAGGCCTGAGAAAAGTGAGAGACCTAAATACTGCCACCGATCGAGCAGTTGACCGTTGATTGGCGAGCCGATGAGACCACTAAGAGTGTTAGCATTTCGGGAACATTTTGATCGCATAGAAGGGACCGCATGAAAAGAGAAAGAAAACCTCTCCAAGGCGGAAAACTAACGCGATAGAAAGGAAGCTTATTACGAAGCCCATTACGATACCATACTGATGAGGCTGGGCAATTTGCGATGCACAAGCACCTTGGAGACCTATGACCGCCTGGGATGAGCTGTCAGCAAATCCTATAAGAAGCAGAAGAAGTATGAGCTACGCAAGAATCAAATCAAGAGGAAACGGAGTTGAAATGAATGCGCAATTGCATACTCCCGACGCGAATCCGTATGCCAAACTCAGCACCGCAATACCTCCAATGCTCGTTGCCTCCGTCCAGCACATGCAGACGAGTCCCGAGAATCCAGCAGATATGACCATGATATTGTATGCACCAATGCGATCAGCCCAAAGGCCTGGCAATATTCTTCCGAAAAGCGACGCAGCGTTGATGATCGAGACCATGTAGAAGGCCATATTGGTATCAAGGCCAAGTCCAATGGTCCAGGACGTGATATAGAAGAAAGGACTGAACAGCCCGAGGTACACGAGGAAGAGTCCCGCAGATAAGAGGTGCAAAATGGGACTTTTGAGGATGGAAAGGTCGTGGCGAAGTATTGTTTTGGTCTCAGGTTCGAGTTCGTTTGCGGTGTTGTTCCTCGCAGATGGAGTTGGCGCAGGTACGCTAATAGCCATAACGCAGAATCCGAGGAGGGGAATCATCATAAAAGCACAAATCCGAACACCCCATCCAAACCCAACGGAGTCGAAGAATCGCTGGAGTGCTATTGGCCAGATGACACCACCCACTTCAATATTTTAGCATGTTATCGGATCAATTTGTCGGGATGGGATGAGAATAGAGGAATTGATCTTGATCCGAGATCCCCGAGACTTTGAGGCGGAAGATTGCATACTTGAAGAACCAGATACAGCAACCCCCATAGCGAGCCCTCGGTGTTTTGTGAAGTAACGAGGTATGACTGCAATGGAGGGCAGGACTACAAAAGCCAGACCGAGACCGAGTATGAGCCCTTGCGCGAGAAACAATTGGTAGTACTCTTTGCAAAGCGAGGTCATAAATAGTCCAAATACTATAGTGACTGAGCCAATTATAAGAAGAATCTATCGTTGCGCTCGTTAGTTCTCTCTCAATCATGATGAGCTGTAATTGATCTGCGAAAAGCAGTAAATCTACCCGAGGTCCATGTTTATCATTCAAGTATCCTACGATGGCAGTCGCGCCAAACATACAGAAAACATTGAATGAACCTAGCCATGAGATATCTGATGCAGACTTGTGGGAAAGAATGTGCGTGGAGTAGTATTCTTGGAAGATGCCAAAGGCATTGACGAAACCAACGGAGCAGAACAGTCCGAGGAAAGATCCAGTCAGGAGGATGGTTGAGCGAAGACTTACGAACAGGTTAGCACGTCAGAGATATATCGAGAAGTATGACAGATGCTAGGAGACTGACTTGAATTCTGATAGAATGATTGGTGGTTCTTCAGATACCGGAATATCTTCTACGGATAGCTTTTCCTCATTCCGGGCGGTGTCCACGTCTGTGACGGGATCTTTTTTGGTATGGTTTTCGAGCAACATTGTAGTGAAGACCGAATCTGAGTTTTTATTTCTAAGTTAATGAAGATAGAAGAAAAGAAGACAATGTGGAGATGAAAGTTCCTACTCTCACGAAGTGTAGATCAGTACTTATCCATCAGTCTCCAAGGATAATCACATCTCCCTTCAGAATACGGAACGGCGAAAGGCCGAGCTTTGCTTAAAAATCCTTGATTCTTATAAATAAGTGGTCACATACGGTCATAGTTTTCTCCGCCTACATAAATTTGAGCGCTGCGGACAGAAATTGGGTGTTTAGTTTCGCAACAAGTTATCAGTAAGCGAATCAACCAATCAGAAGGCAGGCTTATTCCCATGCAGATTACGAATCACACTGCAGGCAGTCTCGTGTCAAAGCCATGGAGACTCCGGGGGATTCCTGTCGGACAACCAGCTAAATACCTGGAAAAGATTGTTCAAAAAATATATGACCCAATCTCTCCTGTCGGGATTTCCAAAGACCACTCCGAACAGACTGACATCATGAAGCACTCAGCATCACTAGATTTACAAAGTGGGCGAGAGAAGGCATTTCGTAGACAAGATCCTGTGTCGTGCCTGTTCTGCCGGAGGAAGAAATTGAAATGTGATAGAGGAGCACCGTGTTCGAATTGTCGCGCAAGAAAAGTTACTTGTTCGTCCGTAACTGGTAGATCTTGTTCGGAACGCGCAGAACCAAGGCTGATGATAATAGATGGAAAAAGTGATAAGAGTCAACAATCCGCAGCCCAAATTGTACTCGGCACAAGGTAGGACCTGGTTTCGCGGCCATCTATTTCGTATAATCGTACCAGGTCGAGTTGCTTCAAGTTGAAAATCGTCTTCTTTTGGAAGTCCTAAATTGTTTTCACGACTTTGAACGATCGCCTCAGTCAAAGTCATCAAGGCTTTCGCGATATGGCCTCGAGTAAAGTCATGTCAAGTCGCAAGACCTCACCGCAGACAAAACACGCAAGCTTCATACTGAAGTTATAGATACTATCTACTGACTATTAATTGCAGTCAAGATATCGACGAATTAAATATTAGGGTCCAGAGACTTGAAGAATTGTTGACAGCGGAGAACTCCGAAGTTTTAAACCACCAGGGGGTATCGCCGACAAAATCTTGTATGTTCATATAATCCGTTCCAGATCTTTCAGAAGGACCTTTTTGTCTATTGCGATACTTTGTTCTGATGCAAAGCCCACCAGCCCGCCGAAAAAAAGAATCACCATCACAAGACATCAAGCTTACAAAAGCTGTTTCTTGGATCGAAACCGACGCATTTGAGCACACCGCTTCGTCTATGAATGTAAGTCAAATTGACTTCATACTATTGCAGTCAGCTAAGAGTCTAGGATCTGTCTGCGTTGGATGCTAAGATCACTGAAAGCTTCGGCTCCTTCGTCTTCTCAGTGACGCGGCCGATAATGGCACCGACTTTCGATCACAACTTGGCAGTATTGTTACCTACACGAGCTCAAGGCGAGATTCTTCTCGATTACTACCTCGATAACGTCAATTGGATCTACCATGTAATACATGTGCCGACCGTTAAAGTAAGGTTCGATGCTGTATATAATAGCATTGAGATGAGCCAAAGTCCCAATCATTCGCACCTTGCCTTAATATCCACGATCTTTGCTTTGAGCGCATATTTCTCTACTGCTACATCAAGAATGTACTTTAAGCATTCTGAGGCGATGTTTCACTCACGACGATGGACCATACTCGCCCAAGAAGCCCTCTCTGCGTCAAACTGTCTCGCTGAACCGAACATAGAAACCCTCCAAAGTCTCATTCTCATTTCACAGCATATGATGGCGAACATTGGTGCTATAGCGACAATCCGAACCCTTTCAGCAACCATCATATATGCTGCAAGGACCATGTCGCTACATACTATAGACGCAGCTAGGACCAAGAAGCTACGCGAGAACACCGTAGTGGATTATGTAGATCTTGAGTTGAAGAGGAGGCTGTGGTGGCACATTGTGTCCACCGATTGTCAGTAGCCCATCCTTCCTCGAGTGTCTCGGGTGTACTTCACTCCAGCAGTACTCCTGAGACAGGCACACATGAGTAGATGCTAATATCCCGATTATTGCAGGGTGAATCGAACCCCAATCCAAAGTTTTAAGAGAGATGGACTGACAATGCGTAGGCTTCTCTCATTTATGAGCGGCGCCCAGTGTGGTACATACATGATTCATCCTAAACAGATGCATGTTGACTACCCTAGCAATGTGTGCGACCAAAATATTAGTTCCCTTGGTCCAGATGCCTATGCACAACCTATCGAAATTCCAACGGAGATGACCTACTCTCTCTTCCGCTTCCGCTTCTCTACAATTTACCGTGAGATGGTTGACGAAGCGTGGGATATCGGCTCCGATATGGACGATCTGCCATATGAAATTGTCCTGGAATTTGATAAGAAAATGAACAATGTAGCTTTTGATCTCGAAAATTCGTATGCGGCTCTAGGAAAGCTCACGTTGAACTTCATGCAGCCGGAAAAGGCAGGCATACATTACCAAGTGTCCGATCCAAAGAAAATTAGTCTTGTCAGGCAAAGGGACATGATGTACTTCGGTCTGCACACCCGATACGCACGACTTCACCGTCCATACCTTGTCCGAGGCGCACAGGATTCTCGGTACTCATACAGCAGAATGGTATGCTTACGCTCCGCACGTACCGTAATCGAGCTCGGAAAGTCTATGATAGGTTCCAACAAGGCGTTGACTTCTTTCAAAATTTGGTTCGTGAACCACCACGTTTTTGTGTCGGCAATGATACTTGTGATGGATTATTGTTTCAACCGCGAAGAGCCGAGGGCGAAGGAGAGGAGAGAGGAGATCTTGGACTGCTTTATAGTATTGGAAGGGAGCAGGGAGGAGAGTACGATGGCTTCGAGGGGGCTGACGAAGTTGAAAAGCATGTTATCCGAGAAGAGCGGCGATACCAAGCGTGGAGCTTTTACCGGAAATACTGCCGCTCAGTATCATCAAACCAGCGCTGCTTCTGATATCGGACAAAGATACACAACAACTTTGAGTCCTACCGCCGTGCTCAGTCGTCCGCCATCCACTACGGAATCGGTGCAGTATTCTAATACGGAGCAAGACTTTGCTCACTATCCAGGTGACACTGTCATGAGCGTCAAAGACTTCAACGACAATTTCAACTCCGGTCCACCCGCTCCTGCATGCCAAGACTCATGGCCAGCATATGACTACTTTTCTATTGATAACATCAACTTTGATATCGATCTTGACGTCAGTCAATTGGAGGCATTATTCCAGGGCATCGATGGGACGGCATACAGTTAGGTTGTTTTGAGTGGATAGACACGAAGTGTCTCGGCTACGACGTGCTGAACATTTCTCTCTTTGGTACGGGGAGACAAGAGCTCTTCCCTTAGGCTTCGTAGGAGCATGGCAACCGGTGTAAATTATATATCTCCATCGGAAGGAGCACTAAGAAGGACTGAGAGAAGGCAATTTAGTTGAAGCCGGTATAACCCTAGGTAGGCCGCAAGCAGGACACTCGACGGGTTGCCTCTTGGTTGAAAAACGGCTCTAGCTCCTGCCGCATGAGATATCTAGTCTGAATAGGTAACAGCACGAAGCTTTTTATGTAGTGCTCGAATTTTTCGTGAGATCGCGGCAATGTAAATCAGAAGTTGCGTTTAGTAACTGGGGAGACATCAAATATCTTCGATGGATTCCGGCTAAAGCGGATATCTTCATCCGCTACTTTTTCACATTTCAAATGAGGATAAATTACCTTCGGTACAGTGCCCAATCAACAACACGAATCAATCCAAGGAGCCCAAAAGTTCCATCTTCCTCTTGGACAATTTTATTCGACTGGTACCACTTGATTGTCTCGGAAGCATCGTCTCCCATCTGTAACGGATTTTTCGGCGGCTTGCAGTTCTGCAAAAATAAAAAATAACACGATATGTAATATTCTTCGGCCGTGGTGTTGAACGAGGTTTCGGCCCCGAAAGCTATAGAGGGACAGGTATTTGTTCCTGCCCGCTTGGTAAGCAAGTAACTTACAGAGGTGTGAGTTATTACGAAGCTTGTGATTAAGTCTGGGCTCAGGTTTGAATATCGGTATGAAAAAGAGTCTAAAATAAGGGTTTAAGGAGAAGCAATAACTTCCACATATATTATAAGAGAACCTTTCAAATAGACAGGACTCGATGTTAAAGATACCAGACTGAGGAGAGATTTCTAGGATGAAGCAGTGATATTATCATCATTTTGATGGCATAACATTTCTTGTAGTGCTAGAGCACAGCTGTCTCCTCTCAAAAACTAACGCTACCTATGTTACAGTCACGGTCATGCCATCGTGATGTCATGCTCACGTGGCTGAGAAAATTCGTCTCTGGCAGCGCGATTTTGCAAGCTCGATATAAATTCTTTATTTTAGAAAATAACTTGGAGTGAAGTTATCAAAAGCGAGTTGCGAAAGTCAACTATACTTCACCGTGCCGATAAGCTTCGATTGAGTTCTCGCTTGTTCTTGTTTACTTTCTCCCCAGGGTAGCAGGTGAGGACGTGGCATTCTCTCGAGCTCAGCAATCCACCAACGGAACATTCTTAGAGAAGAGTCCATAGTACTCCACTTTCCTTGCAATTCGATCACTTTCTTATCCGTTTCCTACATTGTGTAAAGCAATTGATCAATAGATAGCAAGTGCTCACGTGTATTCATGACTATAAACGGAACTGCACCCACCACCCCACCCACTGCTTGATACAAACCCCACTAAACCCCCAGTAGTTTCTTTTCGTTCCGTACGTCAGAAAATCCCACTTTTAAAACCTACCCATCCAGACCCCATTCCACAATGATCGAGCTTCTTTCCGCGAAGAATTTTCAAGTGGGCGAGTTCGGATGAAGTCGATGAATATCACCAAACCGAACCGATTTACCGCGCATCAGCCTCAATCATTGGGCCCTGGCGAAAGAGGACGTAATGGTGGCTACCACTTCAACGTCTCGGACCAGGATGATGCGGCGGCAGAAGGTGGAGCTGGGGGCAATCCTCGTAAAGTCAATAATGAGAAGGAAGAGGTAGTTACTTGGAGGTCATTGCCGCACAGGCAGCAATTGGTCATTCTGACATTGGCCCGACTTGCTGAGCCTGTGGTGCAGACATCATTGCAGGTTAGACATACTTCATTTCCCCATAATTTCTCGGATCATGAGAGAACAATGGAGTAGTAGCTAATGCTTCGCATCTTCCAGGCATATATGTTCTACCTACTGAAATCATTCGATGAAACATTGCCAGATTCTACCATTGCTACACAAGCCGGAATATTGGCGAGTAGTTTCACAGGTGCTCAATTCCTGACTGCGATGTTATGGGGGAGAATATCAGACTCAGATAGGGGAGGTAGGAAACTCGTTCTGTTGATTGGACTTTCTGGAACTGGTAGGCATGGTCAGTTGTTGTGTCACAAACTCTTTGACTGACACTAGAGTTCTAGCCATTTCCTGCCTCGGCTTTGGGTTCTCCAAAACCTTTCAACAGGCAGTATTCTTCCGCACACTTGGTGGATTAAGTAACGGCAACATTGGTGTCATGAGGACCATGGTCTCCGAGATTGTGCAGGAAAAGAAGTAAGTCTACCTGTCTAGGTACGAATGTCTAGACCGCACCTGACACTAGGAGCAGATATCAATCGAGAGCATTTTTGCTTTTTCCCATGACCTTTAACATGGGAGTCATTCTTGGACCAATACTCGGTGGAATGCTCGCGGATCCAGCTGGAACATACCCAAATATGTTTGGACACATAGATTTTTTCAAACTTTATCCGTATGCATTACCCAACATCATTAGCGCATTTTTCCTGATCTGCGCAATCCTGGGGGTGTTTTTTGGGCTTGCCGAGGTATGTCAATACAAATCTGGCGTAAGAAACATTTACTGACTTGTTAGACACTGGATACCATACGCCACCACGAAGATCTTGGGATGAAGTGTAGTCAAAATATTGGAGCACTGTTCCGGGGCCGCCAATCGCAGGCTCTCTCTTATGCCTATGTCGCTGTCTCAGGTCACGACTTCGCAAGTGAGACAGACCTTGAAATGGCGCCTGCCAGTCCAACAACACCGACGAGAGAGAAAGCAATTCCGAGGTGGAAACACAAGCTTCCTTTCCGACGAATCTTCACTTACAACGTCATCTGTACTCTGGTGGCGCATGGCCTTCTGGCGACTCATCTTGGAACGTTCAACTCGCTATGGTTTGTTTTTCTCTCCACTCCTGTAGCGAATCCTAAACGTCCCGACCCACCTGGCTTTCACCGCCGCCTTCCTTTTATCTTCACAGGTGGACTAGGCATGCCTCCTCGAGATGTAGGTTTTGCAATGGCCGTTCTCGGCGTCATCGGTGAACCATGCAACTCTTCATCTATCCAATTATCAACACAAGACTGGGAACAGTGAAAAGCTGGCGCATATTTCTGTACTGTTTCCCAATCGCCTATGCCCTCGTCCCGTATCTTTCAATCGTCTCGTCAAAGTCGACACCGCCAGCTGAGAAAGACGGACCACTAGTCTGGCTATGTCTCTGTGCAGTCCTCTTTGTCCAGGTGACAGGTCGAACCTTCGCTCTACCTGCGACAACTATACTAGTCAACAATGCATCACCCCATCCGTCCGTTTTAGGTACGATGCATGGCGTTGGTCAGAGTTTATCTAGCGCAGGTAGAACTCTTGGACCATCCATTGCAGGGGCTTTATAGTAAGTAGTTTCCTCGTTACTTTTTCTCTTTCGAGCGTGTCTGGAGATTGACAAGGCTTTTGCCTTCCTCCGAGGTCAAACTCTGTACTCTTGTCTAATCTTTCTACTCTTAATACTCCCCTGACTAGGCAATACTGACTCTGAGTCTCTCCACAGTGGATTAGGGCTGCGGAAGAGCATGGTAGGTGCTGTTTTCTGGGGACTCAGTGGGGTCGCTTTTCTTGGTTGCATTGCTAGTAAATTTGTAGAGGAAGGAGACGGACATGAGATTATTCTTGAAGGTGACACGGAAGCGGAAGCGGAATTTCAAGAGGCCGCAAGGAGGGCTCGGCTCTCGAGATGATCCTATGGAAGGAACCGAGGCAAAGGAAATTCGTCTTCCGCAAAGTTTAAACCTGCTAGGTATAATTGACTATCGTAACTCGGCATTAATGTCATAGATATATTTCAAGACAGTACACAAAGTAATGATTCAAAGTCAAATAAGCTTTTGATGACTTTCATGTAGGTTGTAATCTTAGATGATGGATTCATAACCAGCTTGCAAAATCGCTTCGCTGGAGACGAATCTCCTCGGCGTCGAACAGCTTAATATTAGAAGGACGCGTACGATAGACGCTCCTTATGATCAGACGATAGATGAGACATGATAGACGACCGAGTTTTCGCAGACTATTCCCCAACCTTCCATCATATCTCAGCTTTATGATAGTATATCGTAAATGTGCTACAGAGAATTAAACGGATACTCTTTCCTTGGCTGTGACTTTGAATTCCGCGTTGTTGAAAATGTTGCAGTACACTCTCTCACCAAGATGACAGAAGTGACAGAACGCTTTCAATCCTTTCAGGTCCTTCTTAGACCTGTTGCGCCCGCATGTAGACACAATCAGGAATAACTGCATCTCATCGACTTTCTTGACTCGTTCACCAGCACATCTTCGTGCGAACGATCCGCATTTGGCCATAATCACACGCCTTGAGGTTACATGACATGAGCACGCAGCAACCCATATACTGGCATTCTATGCTTCTTCACAAGGTCATATACCTACCTACCTTGTCACTACACTTGCTGGTATTTGTGTCGAACAATTTCGTACTTAGTACCTCTCAAGAAGTCACTGACCTACCAAGCAGCTCGCTCGAATATCACCTTGGATATACCCAAATTATAGCCGGGTCACCCCGGCCTAAATACATCTTTTGCAGCAAGCTCGCCACTCATCCATCATGATCCATAAATTGGAAGGGTATTTTCTGGCAAAAATTCATAGACGGATTTTTCGAGAATTGTTTTATGGATAGACCCGCTATGGCGTTGTATACTGCATTGCTCGCATCTAGCGGGCCAATAATTCATATACGGACGGCTCGTGACGATGAAACAATCATCAGGCGCGACTTAGATGTCGACACCTTTTGCTATCTTATCGTTTTGTCGGAAGGCGGGAAGGTTTCATCACGAAGTTGCTTGACCCACGTTTGCTTCCCGAGAATGAAATATCTTTCCAAGTAAAGCAGGGAGAAAGATTTGCCTGTAAAGTATTCGTCATGAAGCTGGAACACTATTGTCTCAGCGCGTAGGATTTCGGCAATACATGTGAGGATAATTTCTGGCGAAGGTTACCAAATGTGCTATGTAGTTGCATTTCGGGTCCTGCTTGCACGATATCGTAATCTCCAGTGGGAACATTAATCTCTTGGTGCCAATCCTAGCGGCAAGTTGCTGATGAAGTATGTATCTCTTTTCTTCTTTCTTTCTTTCTTTCTTTCTTCCTTCGAGTTGCTCCCATAAACACCCTCCGCGACGCCATTCCCAACCACTGAAAAAACAAAAGTTCAAACAAGCTGTCAGATGACGACACGGCCAAATTTGAGGCCTGACGATACGTGAGAGAAGAGTGACTAAACTAGTACTCTTGACAAGCGTGAGAAGCAAAGGAAGAAACTCTATCGTACAGGAGGCCCGGCGAAATCCATAGTGTCTGTGCGATTTCGCCGTGCCATCCCGTCGCGGGCCGCCGCAACGGTTCAAATGAGTTCACTTCGTAGATTCAGATTGAGTTTTTACATATCCGGTAAGGATAAACAATGTTTGTTCGAGGTCAGACAGTGAGACGACTCACGAATTACTTCTGTGTCTCGGTATAATCGTGTTTATACATGACGGTCGAGGTGGATAGCCGTGAGGGCGTGACCTCAATATCACGTGGAAACCATATTCTCACCGCTACTCTGGGTCAAATATTTTCTCTTTCTTCCTACAAAGTCAGACAAATCCGCTCCAATATCACGAGGCCACAGACGCCACACATATGTTTTTAACTGCATATCATCTACATGGTTCATGGCATCCACGATTCCTCTTTCAAACTGGGGTGCATTCGTCTGTACGATGTACGGTTGTGGTTACCGATGCTGCCACCCAATGGCACAGTGCTCGCTCATATCAACCGATATCGTGGAGACGGACTAGTGGCTGCAATGAATCAAGTTCAATCAACCTACCAAAGCCAATTCGACTTCTCCACGTTGCCCGCTATCCACCCCAAGTCGTCGGCATCCACCGTGGTACTGCAAGATATTTACGAATCGAGACAGTCGCCGTCCCACGACTCGATGCATCCATCAGCCCGGTCGTTGGGCTTAATATCATGGTATCAGGCTCGTATTGAACCGTCCCAGCACTCGAGAAAGTGATAAGAATTCCTGGGATATACTTCGACTGTCACCTCAGTATCCACTGGAAGCTGCTGAAGAATAGCTCATGCACTCAAGCGGGGTGGTTCTTGCCGGACAGCGGAACGTTCCAAGCCAAGCATCAAATGACAGGTCCCAGATTGGATTGCTCTACAGATGGACTTCGGTAGATCTAAGATAAACAGGCTAGGCTAAGCTGCAGGCAATTCCAAGAGCAGCCAGTATGATAGTGACACGATATCTCACTCTAACTGAAATCCGACGAAAGTATTACTAATAGGTCGCTTCAACCTTTCCGGACTGGGTAACTTAGTTGACTCTTTCATCCATCGCACCCGGTTTCATGGGATGGAAGTTCACACGTTGTTAAGTGACTAGAATGTCTATTTTGCGTCTCTTCCCATGGGATTGTTTCTTTTTTTATGTTTGGTGCGAGATTAGCGCACAAAGATGTCTATATTTTCACTCGATTGCGGGTCTGAAGGCTTCCTCTTGTCCAGTAAATGAGAAGTCGGGGGAAGTATGGCCATTGCCGAACTCTAAACACGGCCATACTTACCTGCAATGCCACTACTTATTGTTTGCTGCTTCTTCGGCCCTCCTCGCGAGGACAAGTTGTTTGCACTTAATGGGCCCTCTTCAGTCAGTAGGCCACTTCATATATGCACGCAGAGAGAGCTAGACTTTGATCTCGCGCACATCGTCCCTGAAGAAGCTAAGCATGTTTCTTTGAACCGATAATGAAGCAGGACCGAGCTCTGGCAATCAATCGTCAAGTGAAAGCAATGGTTTCGACCGTCTACCCAGCCGATGGTCATTCAATGGACTGGTTTTCCGCACTTCGGTGGAGAAGTTATGATATGGTTCAGAGCTATCCCCTAGTTATCTCTCCTCTTCAGTGTCGCTTCTCATATTTTTTCTCTCTCGGTGAATTACTGCCTCTTTTTTGATAACCTCCTGTCTGGCACAGCCATATATACACAGTTCTTTATGAACTCCCTAGTGCCCTCAATCCCTGCGATCTGGGGTTTTCGTCGAATTCAAGATATCCATCACTCGGGCGAGGCTCTGACCATCCCGTAAACTAGGCTGTTGGGACGGAAGAATGACTCCTCATAATGAGCCCATTGCAATTATAGGTATCGGTTGCCGGTTTCCTGGGGAGTCAAATACATCTGCAAAATTATGGGAACTTCTCAGTCAACCAAGAGATCTATCTGCCCCAATCCCAACAAGCAGATTCAATTCAACTGGTTTCTACCATCCTGATGGCTTTCATCATGGCACTTCAAACGTGCAGAAGTCCTACTTTCTATCCGAAGACATCCGCAAATTCGACTCTCAGTTCTTCAACATATCGACCGCCGAAGCAGAATCAATGGATCCACAACAACGGCAACTGCTCGAAGTAGTTTTTGAGGCCATGGAATCTGCGAACCTCACCATGGAGGAAATGCGAGGGACTGCTACAGCTGTTTATGTCGGACTGATGTGCGATGATTTCTCTGGTCTGATATTCGCCGACATGGAAACCCTGCCCACGTACGGCGCTACCGGCGCGGCCCGCAGCATTCTTTCAAATCGGATATCATACTTCTTTGACTGGACCGGGCCGTCGATGACAATAGACAGTGCTTGTTCCTCCAGTCTTGTGGCAGTACACCAAGCTGTCCAAACACTGAGGAATGGGGAGTGTCGTGTTGCTATGGCTGCGGGGGCAAATTTGATTCTCAGTCCACGAATGTTCGTTGCTGAAAGTAAGCTAAACATGCTGTCTCCAAATGGTCGTTCAAGGATGTGGGACGCAGGTGGCGATGGTTATGCTCGCGGAGAGGGTATAACTGCAGTCATGATGAAACGACTAAGTGATGCTATCGCTGATGGCGACCATATTGAGTGTGTTATACGCGAAACAAGTGTGAATCAAGGTGGTCGTTCGACAGGTCTCACTGTACCAAATCCGGTTGCTCAAGTGAGCTTAGTTCGTCAGACTTATGCCAAAGCTGGACTTGACCTCAATCGTTCGGAGGATAGGCCGCAATACTTCCAGGCACATGGGACGGGCACTAAAGTTGGGGACTTGAACGAAGCGACGGCAATACATAATACATTCTTTGGAAATCAAGAGGACATGGACAAAGAAAAATTCTTTGTGGGAAGCATAAAGACTATAATTGGCCACTCTGAGGGAGCGGCTGGCATAGCTGGAATGCTGGAAGCGGCCCTTGCTGTAAGTCAACATTTTACTTTCTCCGACTAAACATCTCGGTTAGCATTTACTACCCCGCCATTTTTTGGCAGTAAGCTGTTTGTTTCCTGCCTTAATATCGCCTTATTGCTAACGTTATCATTTCTCGCAAGGTCAAACATGGAGTCATACCTCCAAATCTCCACTTTGAAACGCTAAATCCCAAATTAGCGCCTTTTGTTCACAATCTCAAAGTCCCCACAATAGCTCAAAAATGGCCCGTCACTCTCAGTGGCGTAAGAAGAGCAAGTGTGAACAGGTAAACTTATGTGGAGACGGTCCTTCAACTTTAAGCTAATGAACTTATAGTTTTGGTTTTGGTGGCACAAATGCACATGTTATTTTAGAAAATGCCCCCGAGCTCATAGAGCGAACATCATCTATATCACCAATCGTCGCACTTCCTTTCACATATTCCGCAGCATCAGAAGGATCTCTGTGGTCTCTACTTGCCAATCATTCGCAATTTTTGGCCAAAAGTCCAGAAGTCAATCTAAACGACTTGGCCTGGACCCTCCTCTCCCGACGGTCAGTGTTTTCACACAAAATATCCTTCACTGCGCAAACTACAACAGAGCTTCAAGCAAAACTAGACGACGAGCTTGAGCACAGAGCGGATGGTACATCGAGAGCGATCTCGTCTCGTCCCATCAACACGCCAAAAAGAATATTAGGTATCTTCACTGGACAGGGAGCTCAATGGCCAGGTATGGGCTGGGATCTGATATCAAAATCCTCACTTGGAATGAAAACCCTTCGAGAACTGGAAGAGTCCTTAGCCAGCCTTCCCGCGGACCATAGACCACAATGGTCACTGCAAACCGAATTGTCTGCTCCAGCAGCCACATCCTGTGTGGCTGAAGCTATTATCTCACAACCTCTATGCACAGCCATTCAAATAATCCTTGTTGATCATCTACGAGCAGCAGGAATTCAATTTTCTGGTGTGGTAGGACACTCTTCTGGCGAAATTGGTGCAGCCTATGCAGCGGGATTTATTTCTGCTGATGCGGCTATCAAGATCGCTTACTACCGTGGTTTCTTTGCTCACCTTGCTGGGGCCGGTGTCGAAGGCTCTATGATCGCTGTTGGTATCTCGAGAGCCGATGCAGTTGATTTCTGCCAACTTCCGCAATTCAGCGGACGGGTCGTAGTTGCGGCTAGCAACTCACCCACGAGTGTTACAATGTCCGGAAATGCGAGTGCTATTTTGGAAACGAGAGAATACTTCGAGGGAAAAGAAATATTTGCAAGGATCTTGAAAGTAGATACGGCATATCATTCACATCATATGATTCCTTGCTCAGAGCCATACCTTCAAGCACTCAAGGACTGCGATTTTGAATTGTTGGCAAGGACAGATAATGCCTGCACGTGGTTTTCGAGTGTTTACGAAGGGAAAGTTATGGAGGCTCAGGATGCTTTGCTGGGACCATACTGGAAGGAGAATATGCTGAAACCCGTCTTATTCTCACAGGCAGTGGAAGCTTCTCTAATGGACGGCTCATACGATGTCGCATTTGAAGTCGGTCCCCACCCCGCCCTCAAGGCCCCGGCTTTACAGACGACACAAGAGAAAACTGGCGCTAGGAAGCCTGTCCTGTACATCGGACTGCTAGGTCGTGGAAGAACTGGGATAGAAACATTTGCAGACGCCTTGGGCTCTTTCTGGATGCAATTTGGCTCCAAGTCATTCGATGCTGCTTCTTTCAATGCATTATTCAGCCAGGATACTCCACCTCGTGCAGTACAAGACCTCCCAACTTATCCATGGAATCACGAACGCACACTATGGTTCGAGTCCCGCGGATCAAGAGAGACACGTTGTCGCGCAGAAGCGCCCCATGAGCTACTGGGAATCATGACAAGCGATCAAGCCGAGGGCGAATGCAAATGGCGGAACTATCTCAAACTGAATGAGATTCCTTGGCTTAGTGGTCACCAGATTCAAGGTCAGACTATTTTCCCTGCAGCTGGATATCTTGTTATGGCTCTTGAAGCTTCCAAGACCGTCGCGAAAGGAAGGGAGGTCCGATTGATTGAGGTCAAGGACTTCAAGATCTTCCAGGCAATTCCGATTAATGATGACGATTCGGGAGTTGAGATTTTGTTCACTATCACTAATGTTTCTTTCGATGCGAAGAGAAATATTTTGACAGCTGATTTCATCTGTCATGCTTGTTTGAGCAAGGACACTGGTTCACTTGTACTCGTCAGTTCGGGCACACTTAATTTGATTCTCGGCTCGCCATCCGCCACTATTCTCCCAAGTCGAAGTTTGGCGGTCATCAACGACCTTCGCGAAGTCAACATTGACTACTTCTACGACTCCCTCGGAAAAGTCGGATATGGCTACACTGGGCCTTTCAAAGGGATCTCATACTTAGAGCAGAAGCTAGATACGTCAACCGGACTCATAACCGACGCCAACTTCACTGCCTCGAATCAATCTATGATGATGCATCCAGGTACCTTAGACTCAGCTATTCAGACATTATTCGCATGTCTCGGGACCCCAGGTGATGGCAGTCTCTGGACAATTCATGTCCCCGTCAGCATCAAGAGTATTCGCATCAATCCATTGACTTGTTCCAACCACTTCGAGAGGCAGCTTCTCTTCGACGCATCGCTCGCTGAAAATGCTTCAGATACACTCTGCGGCGATGTCTCACTCTACGATATCGACACCCGAAACGCAATCTGTCAGATCGAAGGTATTGAAGTCACGCCTCTCATGCCAGCAACACCAGCGGATGATCGATTACTCTTCCATGAACTTGTTTGGGGAACAGCTGAGCCTGATGCTAAGCTTGTGTACCGAAAGTCTGCATTTTCGAAGGCTGAGATGCTGAGGGCGGAGACATTGGAGAAGGTTTGTTTGTGGTATTTGAAACAAATGCTGGAGACTTTGACAGAGGAAGAGAAAGAGGAAACGAGTTGGCACGGGAAGCGGATCTTGGCTTTTGCCGAGCATGTTGTTGGTGAAACGAGGGAGGGGAGACATAAGTCTTGTAAGGTTGAATGGCTGGGGAATACTTGGAATGACATTCAGATGGTTGCAGATCCGTGAGTAACGAAAAAAAAAATACGTTTTTGGGTTTGCTAATTTAAATACAGGTACCAAACAAACGTTGACTGTAGACTCTTGCATGTCGTCGGTTCAAAATTGATTCCATTCATTAGAGGCGAGACTTCAATTCTGGAGCATATGAGAGAAGACAATTTGCTGGATCTGTACTACCAGAACTCGGAATTATTAGAGTACAATCTCTACGCCGGAATGATAGCATCACAAATCGCTTTCAGATACCCTCTCATCAAGATTCTGGAAATTGGTCTGTTCCTACTCCCTTTAACGGAATAACGACTAACACGAATAGGCGGTGGTACCGGCAGTATAACAAGATCTATCTTGAAGCATATCGATAATAAATACTCGTCCTACACATTCACCGATATCTCCGTAGGATTCTTCTCTCAAGCACAAGAACAGTTCAAAGATCATGAAAGGATCATCTACGAAGCTCTCGACATTGAGCTCGACCCAGTCACTCAGGGCTTCACCGAGAACTCTTACGATCTCGTTATTGCCTCGAACGTGCTTCACGCCACCAAACTGCTCGGCAATACTATGAAGAATGTTCGCAAATTATTAAAGCCGGGAGGAAGACTCTTAGTTCTCGAAGCTATCGATAATGGTGCTGCTCGTGTTGGGTTCAGCTTCTGCGGTGTTCCTGGATGGTGGGCGGGTGCCGAGGATGGCAGAGAATTGAGTCCGTTGATCGCACCTGCCAGGTGGGATGAGTTGTTGAGAGGCAATGGATTTTCTGGACTCGATACTGTGACGTCTGGAACAGAATCGGTGTATCAACCTGTTACTGTGTTTGTTTCCACTGCTGTGGATGCGGAGATCGAGCTTCTGCGAAAGCCTTTGGCAGTGGAAGGACCGAAGCGACACATTGATACCATTTTCCTCGTGGGTGGGAAGACGGAACTCACGAAAAGGTTGATCGTGAATTTGCAACTCGTTCTGCAGCCGTGGACGACCGCTACCAAAATCCTGGAATCGCTCGAAGATGTCCACAAATTAGACGACTTCTCCATGGTCCACGTCCTGAACCTCACCGAACTCGACGCACCAATGTTCTCAGACCTAACATCCACTCGTCTCGAATCCTTCAAGTCCCTTCTGAACATCTCAAAATCCTTTCTATGGATCACAGCAGGAAGTAATTCCTGCTCGCCATACTCGAACATGGCACTCGGCATCGGACGGACTCTTGTCCACGAAATGCCACATTTACGTCTCCAAGTTCTTGACGCCGCTAAGAAGGAAGAGCTCACGGCTGAGATCCTGGCTGAAGCTTTTCTCAGGATTGTGTTGGTTGAGACATGGGAGAATGATATCTATGCTCCGAAAAGGATGTGGTCGAATGAGCCGGAACTGTGGCTTGCAGATGGGAGATTGAATGTTACGAGGGTGGTGCCGGAGAGGAGAGCCAATGACAGACTTATGTCTAGAAGACGAAGCATAGAGGAGGATGTCGATGCTGATGAGGTCAATGTGGCACTCACTTGTACGGGGGCCGCGTACGAAGTGACAAGCTCACGAGCCGACGAGGCAACTTCTGTGATGGGGAATCGTACTACGGTTCGTGTTACGCATTCTACCTTGCTGGCGATAAAAGTTGGATCTAGGGACTTCCTGCATCTCGTTATAGGGGAGGGGTCTGGTCTTGGGATGAAAGTCATTGCTCTGTCAGAGACAATTGGAAATACGATCAGCACTCCGCATCGTTGGACAATGCCTTGGGTTTTTGCTGCTGGAGAGGAGGCTGTCCTTCTGGCAGCCATCGCATCCGAACTTCTAGCACAAGCTATCGTCGATATGGCCGACGATGAAAGAACTCTGTTAGTCTTTGAGCCAGATCTTCTACTCGCAGATGCCATAACGAGGAAAGCTCGGGACACTGGTATCAAGCCTTATTTTATCACTACCGGATGCTGGTCAGAGAAGATCGATTGGATAGGCATCCATCCTTTTGCTTCTGATCGAGAATTGAGATCTATTTTACCAAAGAACAGCGTGGCTTTCGTAGATTTGGTCGAGGACTCTGACTTGTCGGCGAGAATCTCCATGTTGTTACCTTTCAATACACGACGAGGTGACAATCGGAATTTGCTCAGCAAGACTTCTCACTATGTTGATTCTAAATCACGGTACTCGGTAGGCGACAGTCTAAGTATCGCATTCACAAATGCGATTTCTAATATCCGGTCAACGAGCTCACTATCTCATCCCGTTATCATTGAAGCCGCATCACTCAGCCGCCTTCCTCCTCCATCGCCTGGTCTACAAATCGTATCGTGGAGCAAGGGACAGAAACTCCCGATCAGGGTTCAAAGCGCAGAGTCAATGATGAAATTCAAGTCCGACAAAACATATCTCTTGATTGGCCTAACAGGCAATCTAGGTCGCTCACTCTGTAAATGGATGATACAACACGGTGCGATATATATCGTGTTGACAAGTCGGAATCCTATCATTGAGCAGAGCTGGCTGGAGGAGATGGAGAGTTTGGGAGGGAGTGTGAGTGTATTGGCTATGTAAGATCTCCGACCTCCACCGCGAAGTATTGCTTGTACTGACAATTCGAAATTAGGGACATCTCGGACAAAGCCTCCCTACTAGCAACTCACAAGCAAATAAGCAGCATGCTTCCGCCAATAGTAGGCGTAGCTAACGCCGCCATGGTTCTCTCGGACACACTTCTGTCCAATATGTCTTTCTCAGAACTGCAAACCGTCCTAAAACCCAAAGTCGACGGCTCCCGGTTTCTAGATGACCTTTTCGCATCCCCCACCCTCGATTTCTTCATCCTGTTCGGCTCTTCCGTAGACGTGATGGGTAACTCAGGACAAGCAGCTTACTGCGCAGCAAACATGTTCATGAATTCTCTCGTAAACTCACGACACGCACGCGGTCTAGCCGGCTCGATGATCGGCCTTGGGGAAGTAAAGGGTGTAGGTTACGCTGCTCGTATGAATCGCGAACTGAATGATATTATCGGTGCTACGCTGCCATTGTCAGAGAAAGAAGTGCATCATATGTTTGCCGAGGGTGTGCTGAGAGGAAGACCTGGCGGAGGGGAGAATCCAGTGTTGTATGCGGGTATGGACAGTAAGGATCCGAGGAAGGAGCCGGATATTCTGTGGTATCCACATCCGAAGTTTTGGCATTATATTGAAAGTGGTAATGGAGCGGCTGTCAAGGAAGTGAAGGGTGCGGTTGTGAGTTTGAAAGTGAGGTTGGCTGGGGCGCTGAGTATGGATGAGGTATTAGGTGTTGTTACTGGTTCGTTGACCTCTTCTACCATCTATTAATGATGATCGAGCCAATGCTAACGCTGTGCACTGTAGATACATTCATTTCAAAGCTTCGCCATAAGCTCCAGATATCTTCCAATACAGCAGTCTCAAATGAAGCGGTACTTCTAGAACTTGGTATCGATTCCCTTGTTGCAGTCGATCTCAGAGCTTGGTTCGTCAATGAACTTGGTGTCGATATGCCGATTCTTAAGATTCTTGGTGGTGCCACAATCCTTGATCTCGTATCCGACGCCACCGCTCGACTACCAGCTACAATGCTTCCAGCTTTCGTCAGAGAAGTCCAAGAAGGAGAAGATGACGCGAAAGCTGAGAAAGCGGTGCTCGTGCCGAATGGGCTTGGCGGACATGATCTTGTTCCTGCTGTCAGCGATCTAGTCACAGAACCAATACCAGTCGAGTGTGTACTGGCGCTGGAACCGCCTACCAACACTTTTACAGCTGAGCATAGAGGCCACTCCAAATCCCTCTCCCTCGAATCAACCTGCTCCAACGACACGAACTCCTCCGAACAAACATTCACGCCACCTCATTCGCCAGCTTGTTTAGATACAGGATTTTCGCCAGATATTGAAACGGGAGCTACAGTACATCTCCTGTTTTCGAATCTTGATTTCGGACAGAACGACAACTTACTCTCGACAAGGGATTTGGAGAGGATGGATGATGAAAATAGGGAGAAGTTCTCGCCCTCCTTCGACCCGGCGACTTTCATTCCAACTGCTGAAGAGGGTGTGAATGAGGACAGGTCTATGTTGCTGCTGAAGAAGGCAGCACCACCTTGTTCTCAGACGGAGAAGCAGAATTTCGCCTCCACTTCAGAAGAGAGCGTGGACAATGCGAGGTCTCTGGCGGTGCTGAAAGACATCGATATCGATAATTACATATGCCTGCCAACGGCTTCCGCCGTCGAACGACAAGAGCCAGATATTACCCCGGACGATTACATCAAGATCACACTTACAGGGACCTCGTATCCTAGCCTCATACACAATACTAGGACCCAAAATACAGATGAATTTGCGACAGAAGCCTTGCCTTCTGTTCGGGACCAGTCTATCGACTCTTCCTCCACGAGTACGAATGAGGTGCAGGTACCAGAGCTCACTGAAGCCGAGAAGGAACGAGAGGCTACTGCGCTATGAACCACGTTCGAAAGTGGATACACGAGTACAAGCCAAGTGCTACGAAACGAGTTCCTTTCATCTTTTGAGCATATACCGTGTTATTGTCGGAGTCTTAGATTCTTGTGGTAGATTGTTTGTCGTTTTAGATTTCCTTTCACTTCCTTTCTATGCCATACCTTTTCTACTCAACAAGCCACTCCTCACTTCCATACACGCATGATCTGGAGTCATCGACCATTCATCATCTTCAGCATTCTCTCTTCGGATATTGCTTATTCTTCTTCTGTCGGGATTTCTGTTGGTTTTCGTTCTACGATATACGGAGTGGAATATTTGCGGTTGGAAATACCCTTGTTTATGTTTATGGTGTTGAGAGGATGTTTAGGGGGTGGGATAGATGGTGTGAAGGCAACGAGGGGTATGACTTATGACTTATGAGGAGTGATGATTGGTGATTGGTGATTGGTGATTGGTGATTAGGGGGTTATATATATACGGATACTTAGAACGAATACTTAGAACGAATACTTAGAACGAATACTGAGAACGAATACTTAGAGCGAATGAACACACGATTCGTTTCAGGGTATTCTTGAACATCTTCTCTCCGTGATTTTCTTTCCCCTCTAGCTTCTTCTCATTTACGCGCATTACTTTACCTACCGCCTAAGGAAACGAAAGTTACCAAGACTGCCCACCTGTCCAGTCCAGTCCAACATCCCTCAGCCCTGCACAACGACCCTCTCGCTCACCAGGTAGGTAGGTAGGTAGGTAGCGAAAATCTTGAAATATGAATCTGGGTTCACGGTATATGTCACGTGCCTATGCATTCCTTGGTCATTTGCCTGTCTCTGTACGATATGTTGATGATGCCACGTACGACTCCTCAGTATATCCCACCACCGACTGCGGGGCAATCGGACCCGGTCGCCTGTAGCTAGCTGCCTCTCAAAATCTCGAGGATACCTACTTATATACTTGTATATGCAAAGGGGATATTCCGAAGATCGATTTACAGCTAGCTTACCTGGTAACTAACTAACTAACTAACTGACTAACTAACTAACTGCTGCATGTGTGGATGGATGGAGGGAGGGGAGGGGGTCGTTGAGCAATATCCACACTGATGTCATTGGTGGATTACACAAGGTATAATACTTGGGTAACACCTCCAAAATAAATGGAGAACCTGCATCGACATCCCAAGTCCACGTCTCCGTCTCCGTCTCCACGTCAAGCAAGCGCAGCTGCCCCCTCCGCAGACAGACATACTACTGGTATTATGGTATGTAATACGTACTACGCACTACGCACTACGTCCTTCGTCAAATCCGCCTGCAACCAAAAGAGTATTCTCCTCATTTCTTCCATCATGAAGCAAGACGCTTAAGCGAGCACCTTGATATCTCTGTCTGTCTGTACTCTCTGACCTACTACTGTAATGTAAGCATGCATGCAACTGCCATACCGCCATACCGTACCGTACCGTATCTCGCTCGTAGATACGGACCTACGAAACACGATCGATCTCATGCATCATTATCAGTGAATAGCTCTATTACTATTACATATATATATATAGATATAGATATAGATATAGATATAGATATAGATACAGATACAGATATAGATATAGATATAATCAATTAATCCCATATTATATAAGCATAATACTACTCGGAGAGCGGAGAGGTGTGTGGTGTGCTTCATTCATTCATTCATTCATTCATTCATTCATTCATTCTGCATCTTGTACAATATATTCATTGCATTGGCCAGTCAGGAGCTTGAAGACAAACCCCCGACCTGCCGACGTCATGTCATGTCATGTCATGTCTGTCAACGTCTTTTCAACCCCACCATGAGCTCATTCTATTTCCAAAGTTAGACGAGCAAGCAAACATTTCCATCTTTCTTTCTTCCCCTCCCTGTCCCTCCATACTAGTAAGAGAGCTCCATAAGAGGAAAGAGCTATCCAGTTTCTTCCATTTCTTTCTTTCTTTCTCTTCCATCCTTTCCTCTACAATAAATATATGCAACTCCTCCCACTCTTTCGTTCCTCAACCACAAGTACAACAAAATACTTCGCATCACGATTGATCCAACACCCGTCTCTCACTTGTAAACGTAAACAACCATACCGCACATTCACGAATTCTACATCGCTCAAAATGCCCATCTCCATCCCAAAGACGGACTCCCTGGCGGATATGTTCTCGCTCAAGGGAAAGGTCGTCGTTGTAACCGGTGCTTCGGGACCCAGGGGAATGGGTATTGAGGCTGCAAGGGGATGTGCTGAGATGGGTGCTGATTTGGCTATTACTTAGTAAGTAACACTTTCAATGAATGCAACTTGCTTGGCTTTGGGAGATCAGCAGCTGCTGTGGCGGACGGTGTCTCGCTCGATGTATCAATTCACGGACCATCATTCGACAAATGCTCTCCTCTTTCCCAGTTCAAACGATTCCATCTGCAACGCCCACTAACACCTTCCAGCGCCTCCCGCCCCGACGGTGGAAACAAGAACGCCGAAGAGCTCTCCAAGAAGTACGGTGTCAAGGTCAAGGCCTACAAGTGCGACGTCGGGAACTGGGAATCTGTTCAAGGACTCGTCAACGATGTGATCAAGGACTTTGGCAGTAAGTGTTCCCAAATATACATCTTCCATCTCTCTATCGACACAGGCCATCGACTAATCGATCACTTACAGAGATCGATGCTTTTATTGCCAACGCCGGTCGTACCGCCGACTCTGGCATCCTAGACGGCACTGTCGAAGCCTGGAACGAAGTCATCCAAACCGACCTGAACGGAACATTCCACTGCGCGAAGGCTGTCGGCGCACACTTCAAGGAGCGTGGAACCGGGTCTTTCGTCATCACCGCATCCATGTCCGGCCACATCGCCAACTTCCCTCAAGAACAGACTTCATACAACGTTGCCAAGGCGGGATGTATCCACATGGCCCGCTCGTTGGCGAACGAGTGGAGAGACTTTGCCCGTGTGAACTCGATCTCGCCAGGCTACATCGACACTGGATTGAGTGACTTTGTGGATAAGAAGATCCAGGATTTGTGGATGAGCATGATTCCCATGGGCCGAAATGGTGATGCGAAGGAGTTGAAGGGTGCATATGTGTACTTGTGCTCGGATGCTAGCACATACACTACCGGTGCTGATATTGTCATTGATGGTGGTTACACGGCCAGGTAGATGGCTACGACCTTATGAAGAGTGCTTGCTTGCTGGACGGGAATGAATCTGCTCTTAGTATAGTTCAGCTTAATGAATGATCATGAATTACAAAAAAAAACTCAATAGTACCAAACCACCAACTTCAATTTTTTCTTTTGTTCATCTATGACATGTATTGGCTATACGGGAAAGGAAAATCGCTCACGGGTCGAGAGCGAGGTCTCTGTTTTCCTGTGCATGAATGTTAAGATCAACTCAACTCACATTCAGAAATACTCTACTCTCTATATATATTCATGGCCACAGTAAGAAGCCTCGTTCAGTAAACTTGGTACTACCATGGTAAGGAATAACAATTCAGAATAGGTAAGCGGGTAAGTAAATGAATCAGAAAGGATGGGATAGGATAGGATGGGACGGTACAGGACAGAACAAGGACAGGACAGAACAAGGACAGGATGGGGATATCTATCGATCGATCGATCTATCACTTGCCAGTGGGAAACTTGGGAAAATAAAAGTTAGTGTGAGGAGTCGGAGGAATCAGACCTAGGATGGTAGATTTTCAACTCTCCGATGGAGTTGGAAGGGAAGGGAAGGGGTTTGAGAGGGGGGGGGGGAGGGGAAGGGAGTGGGGTAAGTGGAAGGGAGTGGGGTCAGTGGAAGTAAAGTGTAGAGAAAGTGTAGGTTAGTGCTGCGTTGGGAGTTTGGGGGAGACATGGGTCTCGCTTTGCTTTACGTGCGTCTAGATGGTGCGGATTTCTTTTCTTTCGATAGGTTTGAGTATAGAGGTTTAGGCATGAGAGTGAAGATGGAAAATGGAAGATGAACGAGAACAACAGAACTCGCTTCATTGCTTCATTGGTTTCGTGGGCCTCTTTATGACTGACGCCTAGTCATCTCATCTCCATCTCCGTTTCCATCTACATCTCCCCCTCGCCCATCTCACCCCTCACTTCTCTATCGACTCCTCCTCTCTGCTCCTGTCTCGTCTCCTCTTCCCTCCCCTCATTCTACTATCACGCAACGCCCAAACTCGCAATCTCTCCCTGCTCACCGACCGCCTGCTCCCCAACCTTATAAGTTGCTTTCCACCTCAACTTGACCAGATCGCCTTTCCCTTGCTCGACACCATTCAGGAAAATGACTTGTTTGACGCCGGCTTGTTCGTGGGGTTGGAGACGGCGCCCGGTTTGAGGCTGGAGTTTGAGATTGTATCCCTGGTTTGTGTTAGTGATAGAAGTTAGGCGAGTGAGGCAACACCATGATCAGTGTGGAGATGTGAAAGGGGGGTAATGAGTGGTGATTGAATTTGGGACACGGGGATAGATGGAAAAAATGATTAGAAGGTGGGGGTAATACCTTCGTTACAGCAGCCATAAAAGTCAATTCTGAAATCGGCTGATCGGATTTACTCGAGAATGAAATACTCATCGTAATCACATCGGGACTCTGCGGTTCTCTTGCAGCGTGTAGCGTTATGCTAAGTGCAGTTTCGCTTACGAGAATCGTGTTTGCGGCTGGAAGACCTTCTGGAAGGGCGGAGGCAAACGCCCATTCGTCGTCATCTGCCGCAGGCGCTGGAGCTGCTTGACTATTAGTACTACGGGCCCCGAAATCGAACATAGATGCGGAGACAGCTGGTGGAGCTGCTTGCCGAGGCGACGCCAATGCAGCGAATGGATCGGCTGAAGGTTGCGATTTCTGCAGCGCGGCTTGCGCTCTTTGGAATTGTTGCTGTTGAAGAGCTTGCTGTTGTTGGAAAAGTGAGGGTTGGGGCGTGCTTGGTTTTGAAGCGGCGTTTGAGGAGCCGAATGCTGAGAAAGATGAGTAGTCTGGTTTGACTAACGTTGGTTGCTGCGGAAGAGCTGGAGAGACTGTTGGTGTTGGACCGCGTGCTGTATTGTAGTCTGCTGTTGAGGAGTTGCCGAAGCCGAGAGAGATTCCACCGCCCTGCCCAAAGCTCGTCTCGCCCATAGATAATCCTAATAAATCATCCTCGAGTCCACCGGGCTGTCCAACTGGGGCTGGGGTGTCTGCACTACTTCCATTCGTATCCAGATCTCCACCAAAATCGATCAGGGATAACTCATTATCGGCATTCTTGCTGACTCCTGTACTGGTACCAAGAGTTCCCTTTGCAATCTTGGTTGCAGCGTCCACATCTCCCTTCTTCATAAGCTTATACCTCTCGACCGTCCGGTGTATGCTGTCGTTGATTTCCAGTAACTTTGCAACGGCTTCATGATCATCAGACTCCTCTTCACACATCCTTTGGATCTTAGGATGTGCACTTTGTAAGGCAGAAGCCAATTCCTCGTAGACATCGCCTTCTGTCATCACATCTCCTGCTTTGAATGATTCGAGACGTTCTTCTAGTAATCGAGCTTTCTGTTGGACTTTTCCAACTTCCTCTGCTGCCTTGGCCCTGTAATCAGTTTTTTGTCGAGTATCATATCCAGCCATAATTTTCATTAAACGATTGGCTTCTTGTAGATCTTCCGGGCCACCTCTCCGGATTAATTCTTGTAATTTGGCTGATTGGGCAGCTTTCTCTTCCTCCTCCATCTCCTCGGCAGATTTAAGATTCTATACCTGTTAGTAAGTGCCATGTTTCCATGCAAGACACACTCACATCACTAGGATTCAACACCGCAGCATCCTCTCTTCTAACCTCGGGAAATAAATATCCCTTGTAACTCAGTAATCTATGCATATCCCGAATAAACCCCAAGTCTTCCTTATATCTCGAAGTCAGACATATCGTACCCCGCCATTCCTCAATGGCCTCCAGTATCTTCATCTGCACCCTCGTCGCTCTAATCGGCGGCCTCTCGGGAAACCTCCTAACAAGCTCATTTAAGAACTCCTTCGTACTGATCTGAAGATGAAAAGGGTATCCGCAATTCTTGACGCAAATATCCAAAAGATTAAGGGCGAGGAGCGAAACATTGGGATTACGGTGGTTTATGTAATTCACAATCGCGACTGCAGCTTCTCGCGGCGCGTTGCCTTTCTTCGAGTTTATGAGATCGGCTACTTCAAGATTGAGGGCAAGGTTGGCTTCGAAGTTCTCCGGGGAGCAGGCTTGTTGGATGTATCGTTGGAGGTTCGAGGGGCCTGGATCCCCCATTACGCTGAAGCGGTCTCGGGCCGCCATTCGCGCGGATGCTGCCTCCATCTGGAGGTTTGGGTATAGATATTGCCACTGTAGGGCAGTTCCAGAGGGAGTTGAGGTTGTGATGTACAAAAGGAGCTGTGGACAGAGTGAGGCGCAGAAACGTGGTGAGGGAAACACGATTGTTGACAGAGTGAAGAGGTGTAAGGTATCGAAACGGAAGCTGAAGCCTTGGCTGACGGGCGAGGTCCAAGCTAGGGCCGCCGCGTGGGATATCTCGAGAAGCATTAATATTTCTACCAATATTCAACACACCCCTTCAACCATATCACAACATCACCAAATAAAGACAAAATCTCATAATGGTCCGACACAAGAAAGATGGATTCGCGTCCAAGTCAGGCAAGAAATATAGCAATGCGCCCAAGAGACAAGGCCCCCGATACGACGACGCAGACGAAGAAAACCCCGCCTCTCGCCCCTCCTTCAAAGCAGCATGTTGGGATCTCGGTCACTGCGACCCAAAGCGATGTTCCGGGAAAAAATTAATGCGGCAAGGGCTTATGCGGGAGCTTCATGTTGGGCAGAAACACTCTGGAGTCATTATCAGCCCGAATGCGAAACAAACTGTCTCTCCAGCCGATCGAGAGCTGATAGAGCAGTATGGAGCTGCCGTGGTGGAATGTTCCTGGGCTAGAATCGCGGAAGTACCTTGGCCGAAGATTGGAGGAAAGTGTGAGAGGTTATTGCCATATTTGGTAGCGGCGAATAGTGTGAATTATGGCAAGCCGTGGAGGTTGAATTGCGTCGAGGCTCTGGCTGCGGCGTTCTATATTTGTGGGCATCCGGACTGGGCAGAACAGATACTGGCACCGTTCTCGTATGGAGAGGCGTTCCTCGAAATCAACTCGTCAATACTGAAAAGATACGCTGCGTGTAAGGACGAAGCGGAGATCAAGAAGGCAGAAGAGGTTTGGATGGCTAGGCTGGAGAAGGAATATGCGGACAGTAGAGGGAACGGCGAGGATGGAAAGGAAGATATGTGGAAGGGAGGCAATTCAAATCACCGAGCGCCAGTGAGCTCTGAAGACGAGGACGATGACGACGAGGACGGTGGCGACGGAAACGATGAAGAAGTCGATGGAATATTCCTAGGCAAGAAACCAGAAAAGGTCGATCTTACGGCACCAGAAGAAGAGAAAGATCCATTCGATATATCAGACGGCGAAGATGACGAAGAAGAAATGGCCGAATTGAGGAGGAAAGTACTCGCTGCAAAGCCATTCTCGAACCCTACGGATGCGGGTCAGAAGAAACAGCCTGAAAAGATAGCAAGGCCGGTTCCACTGAAAGAAGACTCTGAGGTTGAACCTGATTCGGATAATGGGGACGATGATGAGTTTGATGGTATAATTAATGCTACGCCTGTTACAGATAGGATTGGGATTAAGGCGAAGCAGAGAAGTAAGGCGGAGGAACCTCTTGCTAATGCAATTTTCTCTAGGACAGTTGTAGGAGCTCCTAAGCAGTGGTAGAATATAAAGTAATTCTACAAAAGATTCATGTTCCAATTTCGGTCTCCGAACCGGTGGGCAGATGAAACTCGATGTCACTCCCATATCCATATCATGCTACTTCATCATCATCTGTGGTGGTGTTGACTTCTCGTTCTCTCCCGAGGAATTTTGGACGCACAAATCAATGACTTCGGAAGACTCATGGCTATAAACTAACAATGTCTTCTCAAATTCCTTGAAGTACATGCCATTCAAGAACAGCACGTCTCATCTACTGCTGAGCCATCTGTGAAGTTTCTCCTTGCATTCTACATCTCGTTTCGACACAACATCACAATGCCGTTGCTCAGCCTTTCAGACGAAGGTATCAGTAAGATTAACTTAATATAAACCTTACACGCTGCGACATGAAGAATCTTTTCCGCACATGTCATCGACTCCACGTTTTGCGGCATTCCAAATTTAAACTGCCAGCTGATGATAAGCCTCTGCAGGATAGTCGGAGTGAGCAAGTACCAATCTCTGCTCCTCGACGAGATATCTACCTTACATCAGCCTGTCTTTTTCTGGTCAGAGTAGCTGCTGGAGAAAGCAGAAGCCGCTAGCTAGGTCGCAAGGGACGACTCTAGCCACCCTTCTTCTACTATATCTGCTGGCTTACCATCCTGCAAGTTACCGATATGTACCGCGGCCTAATGAATGTCACATTAGCTGCACTTGACTCTGTTGGGAAGGTTCACTTTCCTCTTTTATAAATTGTTCTCTGAGATAATCGATGGGTAGGAGCACTTCTTGTTCCTGCCCATCCTTCCTGCTGTCCTTCGTCCAGGATCATGTTCTTTCCAGGCTATTCATAACCCCACTCTTGTTCATTCGGATATGCCGTGTTGAACCACATCACAATTATCACGAACACATCGACCGCTTATCATTAGAGTATAACATGTTCGCGTTTTCTTATGACCTGCCGGCAGTAGCAAGTCCAGAGGACTGTTCAATCCTTTTCTCGCGCATAGCTTCTCCATTCTCCTTAGACGCGACAACAACCAAGAGCAGCGCAACTAGTCCCTGGAGCAATCATTTTCTAGACCCTTCCTTCTTCTCCAACCTATTCCCACCGATGCCTCCCCTGCAATGGAAAAATCCCGTGTATGCCTACACTATCCTCGCCGTCTCTATTGCTGTGTTATCTCAGATCTCATTAAAGTCCAGACGGCGGATACGAGTTATGGAGACCGAAGTGCAGGCTTGTGGAGATGCTAGGAAAGAGTTAAAGGAAGAGATGGAAGCTCTGAGAGAGGAGATGAGGAGAGTAAGAGAGGTGGATAGGGAGGAGAAGTTGTGCTTGGTGGAAACTGTGAAGGAGGTTCTTAGACGCGGGAAGGGTGTTTCAGAGTCGGAGGTAATGACGAATATGGATGATGTAGACGAGGCATATGAAGGTTCGTTGACGCAGGATACTGTGCCTATGGAGAAAAATGGGGAAGAGGAAGAGGGTTCGCTAATACAGGATACTGTACCTCTGGAAAATGATGGGAAGGAGGGAGATGGGCTCGTGGTCAAGGAGCAGATTGAGGACAGTGAAGGCGAGGTCGAGAAAGAGATCTCGTGTCCGTGGTGCGCACACGCTCATCAACTACGGTTAGGTGATTGTTCTGGGAACAATAACTGCGATGGATCAGTTCATGTTCCTTATTGTCCGAGCTGCTCTTACAAAGATCGAGAGGACGATAGCGAAGCGATAACCGAGCAGGAGTCAAGCGAAGTCAATGGGGTGACATTACCACCAGCTGTAGTGCCACATGATGGTGAATTCGATGCTCAACTGATGGATAGCAGGATACCGGAAACTTAAATACATTAGTAAATCACTACTTAGAACACGGAAGTTACTTCTCTTACTACCATGAATTTTCCTGGGCGACTTTTAAGAATCTTGCAATAATCGCATGGCGGATCGCCATAGCAATCCAGAAGTGTTTTCAGTCCTCCTATTCAAGCTCAAAGAAGAAGGGATACGTAATTTGTATCACCCTGAAGCTTCCTGCCATTGAATTCTCAAGTTCACAGCAGAAATAAACGCCAAATTCTGGCGAAGCTGACTGCGTATAGTGGGAAGAGTTCACTTTATGCGCCTCTGACGTAGTCTGCTGTATCTCAGACTGAGAGAAGCGTAATATCTAAGCTAGGAGAAAGAAGTCCCCGGCGAAGAAAGACCTAGCAAATAATATTTCCAAATAATAGGCAGTGCTTACTTAGCTCACGAAATCATCGCAAGAAAATAACCGGAAGTGGTTCTTCTGCAAAGCCAAGTAAAATAGTGCTTGATGGGCCCACTCAATGAAATTTTCAATCAAAAGGTATTTATTTTGAGTCTTAACACTAATAGTTTCGCTAGAGACAGATTAGCGAATGATTACTCAAGACCTTTTTCGATGCTGACCCACTTCTGACAAAGTAAGCGAGGCGTTTGTTTACTTGATTATTCGACGCATCATCGCGACTCCTACGTCCTTGGCGGCTGCGCGACTTACCTCTGCCACAAATGAACCTGGATGCAAGTTTCTACTAGGTTGTATTCACCTTAGCCACCCTTTCCGGGTTGCGGCTCGGCGAGAAGCGATGGTTTTGTCGTCAAGGTACGTTTCTTTTTCCAGCTCTATCATGCCTACAGTTATGAAAGAAGCGCGCTGCATAGAAACGTGCTGATGGCTGGGCAGATAGGTCGACGGCATTCTTGCCGGTGTCAACTTTACCGTCAGCGTCATCACCTGAGAGTACAACCGATATAATAACGAGGCAAGTGAGAGAGTGGAAGCTAAAATGCACCACTCTGCCTATGCGCTTAGAGGCCCGGCACGGCGGACAAGATGCAATTGTCGGATCAATTGAGGCAGGGACGGACGCATATGATTTTATCGCTGCTAAGATGATTTGTGAATAAGACTCCGAGAAAAAAAATCTGTTCCGTCGAAAGCCTGCATGAAGTCGCATCCAGGAGATACACAGAGCTGACCTTTCTGCTGATAGATACACGATTAGTGGCACACAGTCAAGAACCTAAATACTAAAAACCCTATTTCTAGTTGTTCCGCGAGGCAGGTGACCAGCCTATGACTGTACCTACCTACAACAACACATCAATGCAGCACTTTTGATGCACAAATGCCAGAGGGAAAGAAGCAAGGTTCTCATCATATATACCATGATACAACAAATCCATTTTACCCAATATCGGACGCCTTAGTCATTACGTTGCCGCGAGGCATAAGTCTGGTCTACATAAACAATACACTATCAACACATGGTTCGTCCTGAACACGGTGTACCGAACCCGCAGACAAGGGTTACTATAGACATATATCCAAGTACAAGGTGTCGGCCAAAATCGATCTGTATAGCATGCAGCTTTTCCAGAAGGTATTTTGTGCATGAAATTTTCGAGAATCAAACAGAGCTCCGTGTAACTCTCATCGTGCTCTCTTGACCGGCCGTTCCAGTTTCTCCCACTTAGTCTCCGTATAGAAATCCAGAACATCCGGATCCATGGGTAACTGCTTCCGATTAAAGCCTGTCAACCTGAAGCCGGCCCAAGTCCGTCGCCCTACTCGAAGCCACATAAAGCTGTCCCGTCTCATAGATATCCTTTGACAGAAACTCGACATAATCAAGCGTCATCCCTTGACTTTTCTGAATCGAGAGCGCCCACGCAAGAGCAAGTGGGAATTGTGTTCTGGTTGTGACACATTGGTCCATTTTATCAGCACTACCGCGAAGAGAAGCTGAGCTGAAGGCGGAGATGATTTGATTTTGATGTTTGCCATCTTTGACAAATCGGACAATGGGACGGAGTGGACAGGTAAGGTTAAGAGAGAGGCAGTGTTCCATGGAGCGAAGCGGAAGCGAAGCGGAAGTCTCTGTGTTGACCGGTCATTTCGGTGACCATGACGTTTTCGCCGGGATCTGGTGCGAACCCAATGACGACGCCGATGGTTCCATTGACGAGACCTCTTTTCGGACCAGATTTCGGAGTAAGACGACGCGGGCGCCAACTTGCAGGGTCAGTGCTGCTGGAAATTTGTGCGTTGAGAGATTTCTTGAGGTCTTGCACTCTGTATTCGTCGATAGGAATTGGTTTGCCTTGTACTTGACTGATGAGTTTTTCCGCGGAATTTTGACATCTCCATGAACAAGGCTGGGACGCAACATTCTCAAGTGAGCCTCGTTGAAGCTTGCCACTTGTCGTAACAGTGACATAAGTCGTACCGCAAATGCGCCGTCAGGCAATGCCTTTTCTTTTTTAAGATCATGCCATTCTTTGTCGCTTAGGGCTAGGCCATTTCGAATCTTGTTCAGAATATCCTAAAACCGTTCGTCTTTCTGACGATGGATCTGCTCTAGCTTGATGTGTCGAAGTTTCAAGTCTTTCCAAACGGATGATTTAAAGGCCCACTTGTTACTCCACGTAAGTACCTATCGCATGGGATGACCGTCGGTGTCGAGACGATTGCAGTTTGGAGACAGACATTTTGGAACCTCTCTTTTGAGAATTTCGGTGCCGCAAAACATACAATGCGAGAATAGTTTGACTGGCGGTAATTGATGGAAGGCGCCAAGGAAGATGACCTATCGAGAAATCTGGACGCTTCGAACACGTTAACGTAAGATAGAAGTATAAAGAGATTTCGTAATTGATGCATCGTAAAATGAGGGAAGATTACCTGCTTGCCCCCAAGCGAGAGAGAGTTCTCGAGAACTTTCTGAAATGATATGTTCAGGCGTTCCAGGAACTGATTTCATCCATAGATATTTCCTAAAAATGAATCGGTAAATATTTAACTCATAATTTTAGTTAGTACAGCAGAAAGAGGTGAGAACATGAATGAGATACATACCTCGACAATCAGAACATCCAGGTCGTTGATCGCTTCGATGATCGACATGCTCGGCTTTTCCAGTAGTTCGTGAATACCCTCCCCGAAGTAATCTGGATGCCACTGCCGACTTATCAGTATTTTTCGGCATTTGTCGTCGGATTGTTTAATGAGCTTACCCCGGCGAATGAGCAGGTTGTCCTCCCATTCAGAAGCTTCAATATCATAGTCTTCCCACTTCCTGCCGCACTAGTCATAAATATATTTTCTTCCGCAAAACAAGATTGACTACCTTGCCTTGCTCTGGAGTGAGATGAATCTTAGCTTCCTCGTCCTGGCGTCTGGCTGAAGTTTTGTGCCTGTCTAGCTCCCTCAATTCAAATTTTTCCTCTACTGTGAAGACAGACTCTTTGCCCTGCTCTTCCATCTTGAGCCTTTTTGAGTGGTACATCATCTTCATCATCCGAAATCTCGATACAGATTGCTGGTCTTTGTGAGACGCAATTGGTGGAGAAGAATATGGTGGGGGAGTATAGTAGCTTGGCATTCGTTCGGATGAGGTTTCTTGCTTCTTTGGTGACGAGAAGTATTCGACTTTTGATTTTATAGAGTTCGGAGCGAGGTATGGTGCCCGGATCGGATGAGCAGAGGATTTGATCTTAGGATACGCGTATAGTTCCGATTGTACTTGACTATATGACGAACTTCCAATTTTGGAACATTGCGGTAGTTCGACCGCTATTTCGCCTTGGAATTTCCACCAACAGGTCGTCGAGACCTTTTCCCCTGCCCTCGAGCGATCGGCTCATTGGGGGGTTATCGAATACGTCCGCGCCGAAGGAACACAGGCTTCCTCTAATCGTGGTTTTGCTCGAGGTGCTGTTTGTTGTAAGAGTGTAGCAGCTTCAAGTTTCACATATAGCTTCCTTTACCACTCCGACCAAGCCAGTTCTGCATCGTAAGCCCTCCTGAAAGCCTGGAACTTGCTCTTTGGAAAACCCTCGGTCTGCTGCTGGCATTCCTCCTGGCTGTAATACACTCCTGGAGTCTTGCCTCGAAATACTATAAACGCTACGTGCTTATGGGAAACACTCATATTGTGGCGCTGTATCAGCAGCTGAGGCGAAATTTAGCTGTAAATTCGCGGTCCAGCGAGATGTGGTGTGTATCCAAAGTTTGATAGGGCCAAAGATTATTCAAGGGTCTTGAGGAAGACGCGCCTTGACGCGCTGACGGGACACCCTGAATGCGCTATAAATGCACTGACTACGCCACCAAACCTTAACCCCACCATCGGGATCACTGTGGGGAGTGTGGGGAATATCAATAAACGCGGTGACGCGTTGTAGCATCGCACAAGATCGATAGATTCATTAGCCAAAATGGCCTCGAACGTTCACGTCTCGCGAATGCCCCTGGGCGAGGTTACTACCTATGCAATCATCACTGATCCAGCTGAATCCCGACCTGCAAGAAAATGTTAAGTACCTTGCCCTCGATACAAAACACTACCTAATAAAACCATAGGCACCACCCAAGAAGCACAAAGCCGACGTAACAAGCCCGAATGCCATATTGACGATGAAATCTGCCAAATTTTTGTCATCAATTGCAGTGCCGTACGTGCAAACATCCGCCGCTTCATTGAGTCTGGACAATGAAGGTCGGCGAGTTTCAACGTGCAATCAGTGCTAGCTCCAGCACATATAGCGGATTTTTGGGAGCAGTCTCTACTGAGGTGCGTTTGCTTTCTTCAAACTAAGAGAATTGAATGGCGTCAAAATCACGAAGAAGAAGAGGGTTGAGGGCACATCTTCTACAGAGGGTACCAAGGCTGGCGAAGGTAGCAAGGCCGTTGAGAAGACGGACACGGACTTTGGTGATATCGTTTTGTTCGGCGAGGCAGAAAATGAGGTCGAGGTCTATGATTCGTGCGATGGCGATGAGATCCGAAGAAAGATACGCCAGTACCTCTCGAAGACTGGGATGAGTCAGGCTGCCTTCGCACGCGAGATCGGAAAGTCCTTCCATCCAGAAAAAAAGATCAGTGGGCTTTGCAGTATTCTTAGGAAAAAAAGGACCTACGGTAGGAGACACCAGTTCGGCTTTCTATGGTAGTTACCTCGTTTTCGAAAAGATGCGCATCAAGAACAAGAAGCCCAAGACTCAGCGTAGACTAGGTATAGAAATTGATTGGGATGGCTTGAATAGCTTTAGCTACAAAAAGCCTGTGATGCGTGTAACGAAGCTTCAGGACAGAGAGACCCATATCATGCCCGTAGGCGAATCTCGTTCGATTTACCAGGACGAATTTGGCAAGCCTCAGATGGGTTTCTAGGCCATTAATTTGCATCGTCAGGCATTTCGTCGAGAAGTTTGGATTAGACTATAATCGCGCGATAAAATCACTCAGAAGTTCGTTTCCATTTCTGTATTATTGACTTGTGCCTTAGGTGGTTGGTTTGAGTTGCACTCTGGGCGTAGGTAATT
Organism: Rhynchosporium graminicola; assembly: GCA_900074885.1. Classification (NCBI taxonomy): domain Eukaryota; kingdom Fungi; phylum Ascomycota; class Leotiomycetes; order Helotiales; family Ploettnerulaceae; genus Rhynchosporium; species Rhynchosporium graminicola. The sequence goes on along the minus strand of FJUW01000023.1, from coordinate 29,797 downwards.
TCAAAAATATAGCGTCTAGTGGCATAATTGTTGTACTTATACATTGTGGTCACAATTTACCAGATGTCTGCCCTACGGCCCCTCGCAAAACCTCAATCCCAATTTTCGAAGACGAGGAAATATGGCCGGACATCGCCGCATTGGAAGCTGTTTGAGTCTCCTGCTTTCTCATTCAATCGGAATAGATTATCGAGTGACCAAATCTTGAAGGGAAATCTACTAATAGCACCCTCCCGCGAAGATGAATTTCCAGCAATTTTCTGACTTAATACTGGTAGACTCGTGTGCTCGCTGTACTCTACTGCAAATCCACTTGACGGTCTTTTCTCGCAGCTTCTAGAAGCTTTTGAATTACTAGCGCCTTGAGAACAGTGCGTTAGAATCACTTTTCTCAAAGCGCTAGAAATTCTCCACATGAATGGATCGCAAATAGACGCGGAAGAAGCCGATTCGGGGGTTATTTATTTCTGCTCGCTAAGCAACGACTAGTGAATCTTCAAGTTGAATCAACAGAAGACAAATAATCGCACAACTACCTTAAATAAGTCAAACTAAAAGACTAAATATCGAGCTCAAGGTTTAATATATAGACTTCAAGTCCTCGTAATATGAGTGTTCGAGCTTTCAGTGACGACGATATAACACAGTGGTGCAGTGGGTTCATGAACTATTCTGTTGAGACTTACTTGAATTAAGTTAGGTGTTCTGATGAGAAATAAAGGTCTATGTGATATCCCTACTATTTAATCAGAATTATCAAGTTAAAGTTACTGAATAGTTCCTTGAGCTTTATTTGGGTCCTGTCTTTTCCAAGTTCAAAAAAAAAAAAGACTTCTCGGGACGAAAACGTTTGACCTATACAATCAAAGCAGTACTTATGTTTCTCAATATTTTTGGGGCCTTCATCGAGATACCAGCTGTATTAGGAGGAGATGATAGTACCAGACCTTGAAGATATTTGTAAGTAGCTAGCACCGGGTATAAATTAGTTGGAAGAGAAGTTGAAGATTATGTATCAAAGGTACATAAACCTAACGCACTCTAAAGGTTTTGTTACACGTCGCATTCTCGCATACGTGAGACTATAGAACTGTTTATTGGGACGACACGATAGATTCACATAGATAACAGGTGAAACCTGAAGTTATCGTGTCGTCACGCCTGACCCTAATGCTACTGTCTTCTACTGGAGTCTTTTGCACTATCGCTTAAAGTTATTAGCGTGAATCGCTTCACGTTTGTTTTGTCAACGAGCAGAATGACACGAAAGTCGCTTGACGAGGCAATACAGTTCTTTCACGCGGCATTGATTACTCCCAGCTATTCGCAATATATTATGGCATCCAAACTCTTCATCTTTGACCTCTTCACCTCTTCGAGATGAAAAATTTCACCCGCTAATGCCTAGAAAAAGTCTCACACCAGATTTGAATCAACTGACAGGCGAACACGAAAGATGAATGATTTTTTTCCCCTGTTACATAACAATCCTACTCCTGCTTGCATTCTGAAGCCATGAAACTACAATCACACACTTCATTTCCCTAATCTTCCATAGCATCTTCCACCCCCCAAATCTCGTCACCATTTTCAAACCTCTCTAATTTCCCATTACTCAGCTCTAGATCTTCTCTAGCTCCTTAACCCAGCCTCACGCAGAGCTATTTCACGCCTTCCTAAAAAAAATTATCCGCATCGATAGACTAGGTAGAAAGTTAACTCTGTTTCTGCGCTAATCCCGAAACATTCAGACGGAGTGCGCTGCAAGGTTCTATACGCTGCTACTGTGTACATTTTCGCGGGTTTCTAGCTTTCTCCGAAACATTTTCTCCGAAAACAACCCCATCCGCATCGGCGCAGGAGACGAGGAATCAATCACGCTCACGCTTACCATGGACTTCTAGTCCAGCATAGAAGTTTTCACCCTCGTTCATCTGAAAGTTGCAGTACCTTGCACATGCTAATCGTATCGAATTATATTTTTAAATGTAGTTTTTTGCTTCCGTGTGTGCCCATCCACGTATTTGCCAATGTATATCCTTAGCAAGAACCATCCAACCCACCCGCCATCGCTATGCTTGTAAATCATCGTGTGGATGCTGCTTATATCTCATACCCTAACGCCAAATAACATCTGATCCTGCAAGCCACTAGCCCGCCACCCGACCACCAGAATCGGCCTGACAGTCAACTACCAAATTCCCTAATGACCACTCCATATATGAGCCTCAAGTGAAGTGCACATGTAAGTGTAAAAGCGAAAGCAAAAGAAATATTGAAAGCAGAGAGCCCCCAAGAAATTAACATACCATCTTCCAATGCCCACCATACCCCTTTTTCTAAACCACAGATGACTCTCAGAATCACCCAATTTCCGTCTTAACACGGCCAATATGCTCCATATCACCTCGTCTCACAATAAATCCCCCAACGGCGCATTCAAAATCCCAAGTCCAACATCATTAACCTCCTTCCTCTTCCCCTTCATCTCGTCTCTCCTCTTCCTCTCATTTCTCTCCCTCTCACCCCAACTCCTCAGCACTCCTTCTCGCTCTCCAACCTCTCTCGCAAGAACATAGTTCACAGGCTCAGAGATGCCACCTCGTCTTCCCCTAGAGCCGGATCCCGATGCGGACCTATGCCGATTCGTTTCCTCGCCCCCGAAACCATTGAATGGTGTTGTACGTGGCGAAATCTGAGAGCCTTGAGATGGTGAAATTCTCGATTTAGGCGAGGAATTTGGGTTTAGAGGTGACATAGGCTGGATCGGACTTAGATTGATGAAGCCGTGAGGTGGTGAGAACTTCGGATTCAGATACCCGTATCCTACAGGCGGCGATGTCTTTAGCCCTCTCCTAGGATTTGCATTTCCGAGCCCTGCAGTTTGTGTGTCATCTCGTGGGTACGGTGCTGTATAATCGGAATTGAAAGAGGCAGATGATGGATATTTAGCTTTACTCAGAGGTGACTTCGCTGGATTCGGAGCATGAGGGTAAGTCGATGGCTGTGGTCGAGGCTGTTGTTGTACTTGAGGTGGCGAAAAAGCGAAGCCGAAAGAAGGCGAGAGACCTGATGATGTGGGATCAGTAGAGAAATAGCATGTATCTGTATTACCCTCGCCTCCTTCTCTCGGTTCGAAGACTCCGTTATCATTTTCCCAATCCCCCTTGCCATCCCAGAATACAGAACCTGGTTCCGTTCCGGCTACACTTCCTCTCCTTCCTCTCCCTACCCCAGTCCCATCCAAAGGGCTCCCGAACCTGTCAACCACCGAGCCCTCACGACTCATCGGCAAGCTCTCACACTGTCTCTGTACTCCCCTCTCTCTGTGCATGTCGATGTTCGCGAATTCTGGAAACCTTGGATGATAAGCTCCCATACGTTCGCCTAAACCCTCACCAGTGGAGTTCGAAAACCGCCTGTTTCTCAGAACCTGTAAGCCGGGATATGAGAGACTCATTAGATGAGCATCGTCTGACTCTTCGCGATCTCTGAAACCACTACCACGACCATTGTCTTGGTCAAACACCGACTGTGAGAGAACAAGACTCGCGGGCAAAGATTCAGATTGGATTTTTTTTTCCCTTTCTTTCCCTTTTTGCCGGAACCGTGGGGTACTCGGAGATTCTGGTGAAAAGCCTTGTTGGTCGTCTGCCCTTTCTGGTCCATATGAATGTTCAACAGGTAGGAAATCATTACGACGAGTATAACTATTCTCTTGATCACATTCTGGATCCTGGTCGTAGCCGGACTGATGAGTGTGCTGGGTGTTTTCGTTTTGTTTGATTGTATATATGGAGTCAGGCTTGAAATACTCGCCATCACTCCTCCCGGACTCGTCATCCTGCTTTGAAAAAGGATGGACGAGGGCTGGCGTGATCGGATAGGGTGGCATGTTGGTACGGAAAGGGACCCTCTGCAGTGATTCCATAGCAGAAAGATGTGGTCGTTGGAGCGTCTGATCCTTCACCTGCTCTCCAAGACTTCCCTTCTCATGATTAATATCATCACTGTCCAAACTTCCACTTCCACCACCCGTCTCCACCGCTGCAACAGGCGCTGCGTAGCTCTCTCTTCCAAGCATTAACATGCGACCTCTCCTATCCACACCACCACTTTTGTTTTCGGCTTTCGTGCTAGTTTCTCTCTGCTCTTCAGCAGAAATTTTTACACTCCCTCCCCTCTCCTTACTTCCACTCTGTTCTCTGTCCCTAATCATGCCGCCTCTTCCGGGTGAAAGCGGACTTTGCTGCCTGAGTTGAGCAAGAGCAACTTCAGCACTAGACTGTCCTGATATCGTCTCCTTATCTTTCCGAACACCAAATCCATGTCGTACCCTTGACAAACTTCTCGAGTCTCTTCCACCGTGATCACGCTGAAGAAAGCCCTGCGCATGATCATAGCTGAGATGCGGTACGATCGCACTCGTGAAATTCAAGCCTAAATCTCGGGTTCCGCTTGCAGCTGAAGAAGGCAAAGTGCGGTAAAGAGGAGTGTCTCTCAATAGAGGATTCAAGCGTGGTCTTCGAAATCGGCTAGGGTGTTGTCCTTTGATACTCAGCGCTGGTGAATTTGGAATTGGAAATTGTATGGCATAGTCCACCTCATCCCTATCAGTCTCGTAACCCGGATCTTCTGGCATAGAAAGTGGTGGGAATGGAAAATGTGACTGTTGTTGCGGTAGAGGATGATATTCCGATACTTGTCCGTATATGCGTTGCAATCCATGAACAGGAGATTCGGACTCTGGTGTTCCGTTTTCCATGCCCCATGTTGTGATGCCCGTATAGGCTTCAATACCGGTTCTCGTTCCGTATCCATCACATGGTGTCTCTGGCCCAGCATCAGAACTCGAACTGGTGCGATCGAAGATACTCGTCAAAACTACGTCATCCTTGACCCCACCAGCTGAGAGAATAATCGAGCTCTCTGGTGTCCTCCTCTCAATTTCCGCCCTCAGACTCACCAGCCTAATGGCCAACTGATCTTCAGCCTCTCTTAAAATCTCTTTCTGGCCACTACTCAAACGTGTTGACTTGAATAATTGTTTGGCGAGATGTTCAGCGAGTTTATTGCCGTGAATCTCGTACAAGCGATAATCTTCTACAAGGCCTGCGTGGGTTTTGCGAGAGATGCGGAAGTGAGCCATATCGTAGCTAACACAGAATAGGCGGACCGAAAGGTCCAGCCAGAATGACAAGGGATGAGGTGAGTCTGGGAAGGTAGCGGAGGATGAGGAAGCCAGCGTGTCAATGAAAAAGCCTTGAACAACTGAGTGTAGACGGATGACATCTACGTTATCTGCTAGCATGTCTCTACTACCTTTCGAGGTTTGGGATTGTGACGAGTGTGCTGAGTAAGATGGGTCTTTCCCCTTGTGGATCGGGATATCATGTTCATGGTCGTTGCGATCGATGAGGGCGAATGTATTGAGGATTTTGAAGGTGTTGTTCAGAGAGTGACCCGAGACCGGTTCGAATGCTTTGACAGATATGACGGACGGGAGAGCTTTCAGACCGAGAGAGATCATCTCAACTGGGATATGCTGGCTGAAGAAACAGAGGATGTTGATAAGATTGAGTGCTTCCTTTGCGCCATGATTTTTGAGTTGTTCCACCACTGCAATATAAGTACCCAGTCCCCGAAGTCTGGGTTCCGAAGAGTACGATTTTGCAAATTTTGACAAAGGCTCGTCTGTTGTCTTTAATCGCTGCGCAACTGCGTGAATGACAACTGGCAGAAATCCCATTGATTGGACCAGCTCCATCGAGTATCTCAAATCATCCTTGGCGAACGGTTCTGTCTTACCCAACTCGAGCAGTAACAATTTCTGTGCCTCCCTCGCCGACAGAAGTGGTAATTTGATCATCTGCGGATTCATGAAGTGATGATCTCCAATGACAGACTTCTCAGTCGAGGTATATATGAGGCTGGTGTTCGTACTATCGGGAATGAACTTTCTCAGAGCGGAATGTGTGAAGTGTATGCCATCGAGGACCATCAGCCAGTCGTGACGATTATCTAGCCAATTTCTGACCATCGTGATAAAATGCTCAGGATCCTTTTGAGACTTATCCCCTTCGCTTCCGACTGGGTGTTTCAACGCTGCTTTGCAAGCAATGTCCCAGAAGCCAGCTGCTAATTCTGTTTCGCTTTTGGCTCGCAGCCAGAATATGCCACCAGGGAAGTCGTCTTTATGCTCGAATACATACTGTCTTGCTAAATGAGTCTTGCCTCCGCCAGGGAGCGACTGTAGTAAGACAGCAGATGTGCCGTCAGCTCTCTTCTTCTTATCAAACAACATCTTATGCATCATCTCCAATTCAGCCTCTCTACCGACGAAAAGTGAGTTTGGCCGAAATCCCGATGGTTTGATGAAGTATGCTGCAGCTTCTACTGGGAATTCAGATGCTATGCTGATAGTTGATTTCGATATGATCATGGAATTATGTACAGAGCCCGGTTCTACAAATGAAATCAGCCCTAATCCACCAAAGTTCGAGCAAAATGAAGTCCAGTCTGGTGAAAATGATGGAAAAGAGATCTCCTCAAAGGAACGCCAAGTGTACGTAGAAGCACCACCTATTCATTGATCACCCCCTTGTGTGGACTCTTCAACATGCCAAGTGGTTGGTCTTAATAAGGACTCGACCTACCAGGTGTATTCGGCGTGCTTGTCAGGTGTAGAGTATCAGGTGACAAACCCGACTGGAACTATTAGCCAAGCACTAAATACGACTGGAACCCAACTCACAAGTCTTTGCAGCTGCGCGATCTCATCCTCTCTCTTCTGCTTCCTTAGAAACCTCTCCGCATCCCACCGCGTCTGTATAAACCCTGGACACTCCTGCACCCACATTCGAAGTGTGACAGACACATTCGTAAAGCCAGGTGCGTTTTTGCTTCCGAATTTACACATGCCAGAATGTGTGGCTTCGATGCCAAAGTACTGGACATCTGGAAGTTGTGGACTAGCGGCTATCTGGTCGACAATGAGACGTTTGGTTCCTTTGAGATCTGTGGGATGTCCTTCGTGGGCCATACAAATCCTCAATCTATTTGGATAAATATCCAGGAATTTGAGATTGACATTCTGTAATGTCTCATTGTTGCTTTGAAGTGTCTTGACGAGTTGAGAGTGGGTGTCGAAGAGCTTCTTGGGGACTAAGGCGTTGACCATCCCTTGAAGCATTACACCCCACTTTGCGGGATCGACGCCTGTGTGTGGTGTGCCTAAAAAGATGACGCCGAATGTTGATACGAATATTGATCGTAGGTCGTCGTCGTGGTTGCCTTGTAGATCAAATGAAAGCTCCAAGGCGCGCTTGACAAGTATCCCTCCCAAGCTGTGTGCAACCCAGATAATGGGATGCTCTGAAACATCTTCACTCTTTCGCTCGAGTGCCAGATTTGCAAGAAGAGTTTGAGCGTGTTGATGTATTGTATCAGAACTATGATCCGTTAGCACTTTCTTCTTCTACAGGCATCGAGCAAACATACCTGGGACCTCCCTTCGAACTACCGAAAGTGTAGACATCCGCATTATATCCGTATACCAAGATGCGAGCCTGGAACGACTTCAAGGAAGCTGGCAGAAGCTGGCTTGGCCAGAAGACTCCATTCGGAGCCGTCCAAGTATTTCTTGGGTTGCCATTTAGTCCATGGACGAGGACAATATCAACTTTGGCATCGGGGTGCGTGTAAACCTCTGTGACTTCATAACGTTTGATGTCTTCGGGTTTGATTGCGGAGCCCTGCATCTGTCGTTACATTAGCCACCGCTGATCTAAGGAATCTTACATGTAGAGGTGGTCCAGAAGCTTGCGGAATGGAACATACCATGTTTACTTGTTATTTTGAAGCTTGACTTGACTTGACTTCGGTGATTCTTGCTTCACCTGCTTTGCTTCTCTTTCGATCGGGCTGAAGATCAGGTCGAAATACAGCTACTTATACTTATGTGCAATACTGCGATCGCGCGATGTAGCAGGCATATTCTTCGAGGTACACAGAGTAATAAAGTAGTAAAAGCTGAGCAGGGCGAGTGGGAATGAAGAGAGAGGAAGTCGACAGAGACCTCAAATCAAAAGCGCTGCCTGACTGAAAATTACCTAGCTTGGTTCTTGGTAAGTACCTGCCTGCTTCACTTAGATGTCGGTGTACAGCCCAGATATTTCATGGTGTAGTGCTGTGCTCGTCGTGGCACGCGCGGAACAGTTAGTCACACGGGGGAGACTTGTAACGGGAAGTACGCCACTGAGTCACGGCATGGCAGACGCATGGGGAGAGAGCGATCAACAATTGCGCCCTGAGGGTGTGAAGAAAGATAGATGAATAAATACGGAATGAAAAGAAGTGGAGGGCGACTTCGGTCGTAAAGTGTCAGCTGCTATTGGACTGCGCATACTTACTTACTTGTCTTAGATCTTACAGTACTGTAAATGAGTTCAGTTGGTGGCATTAGCCGATGATGCTGTGACTACGGGAATAACTGCAGCCTGCAGGGGCTTCGCTCATAGCTCCAGGGCATCCAATACTGGGGGTCCACGGGTGGCTTGGTGCTAATTGGGGATACACAGGGTTTAACTTGCAGGGCACTACACTACCGCATGGAAGTCCGGGAGCAGCCTCGTGAACATGGGACTGCCAGAGACATCTACCAGTCACTCGTCCGGGCGACTCTGGGGTAAGACATATTACTAAACAGGCCTGGATACATCTAACCTCGTGGATGCAGGCGAATGATGTGACGAGAAGAAAGAAGAGGGATGCATGAGATAAGGCTCGGAAATTGTTACTCACACGTGATCGTGTTGGATGACAACTTTCGACATCCGCGTTGAAAAGAAGTGTATCTAAGTAGGCTTCCTTTGATCCTCTGCTGTACGTATCCTCCTTCAGTCCAGCTGCCCTTCTGAGGCTCATGAACATATTGGGGGCCATACGAGCCTCATGCCCACTGCATACGGACATCTGCTCGGTCACTTTTCGGTCACTTTTCTCTCTGTCTCCGTATCTTCGGGGATGATGACTGAAAGGTTGAAGTCTCCACAACCATAGAGCAGGTCCATCCCCGATCAGAGCAAGCTACTACATGATCCAACTCTACTAAGTATAAGACTAGTAGAGCCATCAGTTGCCTTGTACAACTCCCGCACGCCCACGTTCGGAATAGGAAAATAGGAAACGTCGTTAGGAAACATGACGGGTCACCAGCACACAAACCTCGATGCTCTACGAACAAGAAGATAATAAGAACTGATCTTACACAGCATCATGTAGTGACACCCCAGATCGTACTTCGATAAACAAATTTCGATCTCAATTCGAGTTCTGATTAAGGCTCCCCTGCTTTCCGAACATCAGTTTTTGGAAGGCAACTCTTGGTAAGAGATGCTGTCAAAGGTAGTAGCTGACTGAGAGTGCCTGGATCCCGTATCCGGGCGTCTGAAGTAGAAGCACGCGTAAAACCACACGGGTGGCTGACGGAGCCGCTCTCCCTTGCTAAGTACGAAGGAGATGACGGTTCGTCTATGGAATCGAATAAATATGGATGAGAGATTGGATGGTAAACTATTGACGGAAGATCGCGTCGAGATAGAAATGAAGTTTCCTAACAATATAATTGTATAAGTGCCAACAGCAGAAGTGAGTGAAAACAAGCATTTATCTCCTATGTCGCCATTAGAGATACTAAAAACTGCAAATAACAGAGGATACATTGGTAAAGGTTTGACTCATGGAGCAGAGAATCAGGAACTCTCTGAATGTCTTGTATCAACTTCTCAGCAGCCTATGAAGTCAGACCGTTATAGCTTATAGATGAGGTGAGACACGGATTCATTCGAATTTGTCAGATACTTCCCGGCAAGGCGAATAAAAGGTGCCCATACTTGGGCGTATAAATAGTCAACAATGCCTGTACTGAGGCTGTCGTGGTTCAGCCTTGATTGGAGAAGCCTGCGGTCCGAAATGAAGCTGGCTTCCCAATGGGGTGCTGAACTGCAGTGGACGTTTCCAATTGGAGAAGGCCTCCGTAGGATGTCCGCAAGCTGAGACTGAAACGTGGCGGGCTTTGGCTAAAGTGAGCTTGCGTGATAATAGAGCGGTATTTGAACACCTTACACTTCACGCGTAAATTGCGCTCGTTTCTATACAGTTCCTGTTGCCCACTGCCTTTTTCAACCCCTCGAAAGCATCAATACATACTCTCTCGTACTATGTCCAAATTGGATCATATCCGTATCCCTTAACTCCAAATACCTGCTCGGCGGAATCTCCTCCTTATTCAGCGCCGTTCCATTTGCCGACTCCAGATCAATCAGATACGGCCTAACCCTCCCCGTCTTATCCCCAAACTCATTCTTCTTCTCAATATACCGGAACTGAATGACCGCGTGCTGTTTACTCACACTAGGATGTTCCGCTGGCATATCCACTACTGAAACCTCCCTTCCCACCAACCAGCAACTCCTCAGGTTCAGATCGATCGTCTCTAGAATCTCGGGACCTTTGAAGACGAATAACTTCCATTCGTCTCGTACAGGTGGCTTTCTGGCTTCGGCTGGCTCGTGATACTTGAGCGCGATGGCGGACCCATCGGCTTGTGTAACTGAATTCGACGCCGCGGCCAATAAGCCTGTAGGTGCGAAATTGGGTTTCTGCTTGTCTATTTCCTCTGCTACTACGACGGCTCCAGCATTCTCAGGTCCCCCATTCGCTTGGAAAGACGAAGCTTGTGACGGTAGTGGTCCTTTAGGCTTCCGACTGACTTGGTCTTGTCCTTGTGTTGCGGAGCTTTCTCTTTCTCTATCCTTGTTGCTAGTATCTCGATGTGGGAGCCTCTCTCTTGTACTCCTATGCCTTGAGTCGCGATCTTTCCTCCTTGATGATCCGTGTGGGCTTCGTGATCGTGATCGAGATCGAGTTCGGCGTCGTTTGCTGTCCCTCTCCTTATCACCATCCCTGTGTCTATCTCTACCACTCTCCTCCTTGTCTCTCCTTTCCCTTCGTCTTCGACGGAGTCTCTCCTCTTCCGAATCGTAGGACAGCGATCGACTCTTCCCCCTTCGTTCCCTTTCTCTGCCACTGGCTCTATCCATATCGATCTGCAGCCTCGCTCAAGGCCAGGCTATCTCGAATTTCCGGATTAACTTAAAGCGCCTCGTGAGCCTGGGAGAGTTTTATCACGCTGATGGCGTCTGCGTCTGCGGTCGCGCTTGAGGTGTGTTAGGTAAGAAGCGAACCAGAGTTGGATGTGTGAAGCTGTGTGGTGTTGGTTCTGCCATCTCCTCGTGTTTTGGTAAAGGCGATAAGGGCCAATCAATATTTCGGGCGGCAAGAAATTGAGCTTAAGTCTTGGTCTTGGCGCTTAGTGACATGCACGTGCACATGCACATGCACAAACAAACACCCATTGATGCAGAAGCAGTACGAACATATGAACGATTGTTGGTTGACTCGTCATCCGTCGATCTCGTATGATATTCCTACAGGGCTCATGTCTGTGTAGAATGTCTCTAGGGAATGCTCTGCCGCGCAAGCGCGGTAATATCTCTAGTGAGTGTGTTTAGTCACGTGATTTGAAAATGCTGTGTTCTGCGTCGCAAGCCTATGCCCCGGTTGCATTTTCCTAGAAAATAGGCAACAGCCAGTAATCCAGGTAGTATGATGAAAATACTTTCGACCCCTTATAGTTTGACAGGCCCAGGGCGAATTATTCAGTCTCTTACAAAATCGAGAGCCCAAGCTTGATGAATGTTTGCTGGAAATTCGATCTGGAGAAATTAGTAGTCAGTATTAGGTTCCTACCTTTTTTACAGCTTCGATGCTCAAAATACTTCGAGCAGCATAGCAAAGGAACGACTTCACAGGTCGTTTTGACTGATCTGGCCCTCAATGTTTTCGTTTTCTTTTTCAACGGAGAATTAGACAAGACTCTGTTCTACACTTCAACGAATATGTATTGAGATAATAACCCAGATGCTTGGTCCTTACAAACACTTGACTTCCCTTCTAGTATCGAAAACCTGACCATAGCTGATCTCAAAGTCGATCTTCTGCTGAATATAGCAAGAAGTAGAGATTGGAAGCAACAATTTCGTCTAAATACAGCATGTTGTCGTTATCATTTCTGCACTAAGATATGACAATTTTGCAACATGCTAACATCATTACGGCCGTATGCAGAGGTCAGGTAGTAAGTAGGAGGGAGGTCTGTTGTCTTTGCTTAACAGTAAGCGACCTCCCGGAATCAGGCCTCTAACACTAATGTCCGTCGTAATTCAACCTCGTATAAGGCGCACTCATCTCAGTTTCCACATAGTTAACTTTACTTGTTATACTTCACAAGTGGATAATTTTAATTTCTCCGTTCTTTCGAAATCATACTAAGTGTTCTTCATTACCTAGGTAGCCCATGCAAGTCAGTCTCGCTTAGCTACCAGGGGCCAGGGCGCCTGTCACATCCGCACTCGACTGCGCATCAAGCCAATCCCCAGCGCAAATGTGGCAGTGCGGCGAGCAGTATGAGCTCTGTTGAAACGAAGTGATATTATTTCAGGGCCGCATACAACAGACCGGTGGAAATTCCGGCGCTTCGAAATGAAATCCTATGGCGTTTCACGCGCGAGAAGCCCAGAGACGCGACCACCGTCCCATCCAATGCCTTCTCTCGATTTTTTCGTACCATCCTGCAAAGACTTGTCAATCAAGCCCGCTTGGTCTCTCCACCGAATGGTATTGCCTGATGTGAAACGTCCCATTACCACCATTGGGTCGGGACCCGACCAGTCACAGTACAGAAATGTGGGGATCAGGTTGATTTCCTGTTCTTGGATCTTTTACTTCGTATATCTTTCTCGTGTACCCTCATTATTTCTCTTATTTTGGTATATTTTTTTTTCCATTATAATTTCCTTTGGGGCAGTTGGGAGGACCCTCATGTCTGATTGATACACTACAAGTCGAACTGACCTTGGATGTGAATGATCTAGCCCGTTTCAGTACTATCGTTTCCTGTGACTGGTCTCGACATTCTATTCATGCCCCTGGAAGATAGTGGGATTGGGATGCGTGGATCTTCAGAAACTCCCTGAGACGAGTTCGACATTGTCGGAATCAGACAGCCATGCCTCACGTTATTAACCAATGGCAATCCGACCACTTGATAGAAGATATGGATTTTCGAGGATCAACAAAGCTGGAGAAAGCAACATCGACAGAATTCCTGAGGCCTGTACAAATATCGATCCGAAGATCCAGAAGAACAGGAATTCGACCCACCCCAAGCTTGAAATTACTCGCAACTCGAGATCACGAACATTCCGAATACGGATCGAGTTTGTACGACTCGGAGCAATTGGCATGGGAGAAGGTTGGTGGTGGCCGAACACCATCTTCGTCTGTTGAATCTGTTTTCGAAATGTATACATCCAATGCATATAGCTCGCCAAATTCGTCGACTCACTCTTCATTTATTGCCGAGCTCGAGGATACAGCACTTGTCAAAAGATATTCGAGGCTGTCAGCACCTCCTGAATCTAACAAGATGGTAAATATTTCGCCCTCCGGCATGGAGTTTCAGACATCTGATCTGGGTGTGAGTCGACACGTTCCCTTGTCATTACACAAATCACTAACGACATTTCCAGGCACGGGCTGTCATAAAAGTAGTGGATGAAACTATTGCTTCAATCGAAGACAGCAATCGTAAGCTCCTAAGCCGAGCAGTCGCAGCAGAAGACGTAGCCAAATCACTAAGAGAACAAAATTCTCGACTGCAGCTCAAGATCGAGCGATGTACCCGGAAAACTCGGCCTCGAACAGCACCTTCATCGCCGGTATCCAAAACAGGGCCGAATTGCATCCAGAAAGCTAACGACCAAACGACTTTATCGCTGTTCCATGCCACTATCGACGAGCTGACAGCAACTGCAAGACCTAACACCAATCGGTCTCAAAGTGAACCCAATCGTGTTCTTCCACCATATCCGGCCGAAGATTCGTCTTTGTGGCCTCAAGCTCCACTTTCTGCACCTTTCCAGTCAGGATCTATATCCAGTCCAAATCACCACAGCTTCCCAGCTCAGCGCCGTGGTCTGCAACCTCCAACTTACCATTGCCGTCCACCATCTCTTCCTGCGGCACCGCGACCTCATCACTTTGAGTCTCGACCTCAGCCTCAACCTGAAATACAAATACAACCACAATCACGAGCTCTACTACAACCACCAACTCAGACAGAAACATCACTCCTCTCACCCTTCAGCTCCCCTGGCTTCCAGCCTCCCACTTGTCCTCCGCCTCGTCTGAAACACAGAGAACTCCCCATCTACAACACCTACCATAGTCTCACACCGGCGGGTACGACCGCACATCTGCGAACCGTACATCTACATCCCGAATCGCAGCTTAAAGACAAGCCTCTCCCACCTCTAGGGCCAATGTCTCCTAGTGTTTTGAGTGGATTGGTGGAGATTGGTACTAACAATGAGATTGATGAGTGGGGGAGAGAGGCGAAGAGATATGGGGCGGGGAGAAGAAAGAGGGGGTTGAGTGACCTCTTTAAGAAGGCGAAGGATAATACGGTTTGGCGCTGACAGCTTCATTAGCCAGTTATAGTTACTTATTCTTAGATGGAATGTGTGGCGTGTAGCATATATCGGCTTCAATCACCGAAGTGGCTACCACGGACGCCAATTGTGTGTGGAGCTGTAAGGCTTAAATGTCTTTGAGATAGTGTGTACATCCTGGCTTCAAGTATATCCAGAAGTAAACGTAATGAATGATGAGATTCAAGTACAATTCTACTTCGAGGCGTGAGAGTGATTGCTGCAATCCCATTCTAAATATTTCGATAGTCCCTACAAGTCGAAGCAAATAATATTTAGATGGGGGCTTGCATGTCGAAGTTGAAGCCGCTGTGGGCAGCTTCATTTCGTAAGGGACTTGGTAACGAGCATCAGCCGGATCAGGTCCTCAGGAGCTCTCTGCAGGCAGCATAGCATCAACAAAACCGCCTCAGCAATTTGTGAATCTACACATTTCAGCGAGCAGGCGCCCTCCAGCTTCTGCACACTTGATTGTAACAGCACTGAGTACTTTATGTTTTGTTGCACATCGCACATCATGGGCCTTATCGACTTTTTAGAGTCGACTTTTTCAGGACCTGGATCCTGTCGTTTTCAGAAAAAGTCGAATTTTAAGGTAACTAGGATCTCGTCGTTTTCAAGATCTAGCTAGATCTTATCGTTTTTAGCGAAAGTCGAATTTTTAGGTAACTAGGATCTTGTTATTTTCAGGATCTAGATCCTTATCGGTTTTAGTAGAATTCGAATTTCTTAAATAACTAAGATCTCGTTGTCTTCATGATCTAGATTCTTATCGTTTTTAGTAAAATTCGAATTTCTTAAGTAACTAAGGTCTTATCGTTTTCAAGATCTGCTTAGATCTTATCGTTTTTAGTAAAAGTCGAATTTTTAAGGTGACTAGGATCTTGTTATTTTCAGGATCTGGATCTCGTCGTTTCTGATTAATATCTGGATCCTGTTGTTTCCAGAAAAAGACGATAAGGGCTACGATGTGCGATATGCAACAAAACATTGGATCAGCTTACGAAAAATGAATAATCCTACTGTATATATTGCAGCTATAAATCAAAGGCCAGAAACACCAGGATGGACGGAGTTGCCAGGTGCCAGGAGGAGCCATGACCATCAGCGAGTTATAATGGTACCAAAAACAAGAATGCTACAGCTATGTCCCGGCGATTACCACGAAATTAGTGTTTCAAGCTTCATTAACACCAAAGCTAGCTAGAAGAATTCGAAGATGCTAAATGGTACATATTATAATATTCAGTACCTAGAAATAAGACTCGGAGACAGAGCTGAACCTAAATCCAGGTTCAGATCCAGGCTGGCAGATTTATCTTTTTGATTCTGGTTCCGAATCTTTTATCTGGCTGTATGTTGATTATGCCTGGCTTTTCGCCCAGTGGCCATGCACGGCTCGAAGTTTTGGTAACAAAGATCGAGGTAAGTTAATAGCTATCAAGTTTTTCTGCAATCATTCGAGAACCTAAAGAATGATATTCTGCATAGGTATATAAAGAGTCTTAAGGGCGGAACGAGGAATTTGCAAGTATAGAAGATCTGAGGGGGCAGATTGCATGTGTGCAATCGGTGGTTCGTGTGGACCATATAATGTGTGCAAGGGGCAATAAGAAAAGAATGGGCGGGCTTGTAAATTTGCGGTAGGTTCAAACAGCGCATATGCTGCGGAGATACCTGCAAAAAGGAGTCTAGGTATGTGTCTTCGATTGCTTTGAGCATCAGCCTGAAAGACAAGAGACTCTTCGGATGGAATACACTTTAAGTCCGCAGGTCGTAATTCAGAGGCATAAAGGGAGACAGGGAACAAGAGGAGTAGAGAAGTAAAAGATCGAAAACAAAAAAGAAGTTATAGATAGGTATCGTTCGAGATACGTCTATTATCAAGACTTGTCTCAGTTACCGGAGACCTCCGAACGGCTAAAAAATAATCCGTCAAGAGGGACATGCTGCCGCCCGACGAGAGGCTCGAACTCTCAACCTGAGTTTTTGTTAGCCCTTTCGGTGACACTGAAACAGGAATAGACGTGCCTTGGGCTGATCTTTGTGAAGAGTATCCTTCTTAAAAGGCCCACGCGCTAACCACTATCCATGTGTTAACAATCCGCTATCTCATCCAAGTGTTATTGGATGTGGTACATACATTGTGCCAGCCGGGCGCGAATTGCTCATTGATGCCAGTTGGACCTTATATCGTTAGATATATCATATGTATTTCGGCCAGGCTTTGTGGGAAGTAATTACCTGCGAAGTTGTGTTAAGCGAAGCCTATTGTGCCGGGAACAGCGGTTCTAAGCTTAAGCGAGCCTGGTGTGACAATAGATTACGTCAAAGTCTCCTCCTAGTGCATGAGTTGAGTGAGGGGTCTGATCTGGTGGGTAAGGTGGGGTCATCATAAGAGATCCATTATTCACGTGCCTCCACAATCACTTGACAATGTTGAGCTGCGTGATGCTCTCTGAAGCACGAGCGGAACTGCACCTATTTGATAGATGCAATACCAAGTAGAACGTCTACAATGGCTTTCCAGAAGCTTCCATTAATATATTGCCTTCTAATTCCAATGCCGACTCGAGTTTCGCTCGCTAGCTGGACATCCCAAGAAACTTCAAAGGAATGTACATTGTAAGAGGTACTTCAAGCCTCACTATATCTTTATCAACCCAGGAGGTAAAATAAATATTCCGCTTCTCCAACTCCGTAGAATTAATCTGGGGCCAAAACAACACTTCGCCGTCTCGGTACTATGCAGCTTACTTACTAACATTCCGGCCCCTCTCAGCTCAGTAATCATGAACATTTGCTGTATATATTGATCGTGAACTTCAAGCCATTCTATTGAACATTACAGCTTCAGCGTCTCCAATCCAGATATCAAAATGAAGTCGATAATTTTCGCTACTCTGGCTTGCACGGCCTTCGCACTCAATGTCCCTCGACAAGTCAGCCACCCCGAATTGAAAGGCATGACCGTCTTCGGGTATCAAGGCTGGTATCCAATTCGGTATGCCAACAATACTGGTACAAACTTCAAATGGTTCAGTCCGCCAGACGTGACTCCTGGTCCTCCAAATTATCCCCAAACTCAAGGTACTTTTCCCCCCGCACAAGAAAGTGAAACTGATCTTGCTAGTCCTGACTGATGTCCTCCCATACACGGCCGATTATGCTGCAGAATGTTTGCTTGACACCAATTTCATCCTCGCCAATGGCCAACACGCCAAGTTCTACACCAGTTACTGTACATCCGTCATCGAGGCACATTTTCAATACATGGTCAAGTACAAAATCGACGGGATATTCGTCCAGAGATTTTTCGACGCTGCCACGCCCAGTAATGAATTCTACCAACAATTTTTATTTGTAGGTCCCCTTTGCCGGTGAGGAAAGAGCCCTCGCTGATTCACATAGGTGCTGAATACCGTCCGAACCATGGCAGAGAAATACGGCAAATATTTCGCGGTCGAGTACGATTTTTCGGGCAAGCCAGCAGATTGGGATCCTAACTTTTACATGCCCATCCTCATTGATGACTACGTCAACATCCTCGTTCCACTCTTCCAGAGCCCGAGTTACATCTACTCTGGCGGAAGACCGGTGGTCGAGTTATGGGGCGCAGGAATCAACCCCGACGGACTGACCGGATCAAAATGGAAAAATATCGTCACCGCCTATCTCGAGGCCGACGAACATCCCTTCGTCATTTTGGGCATACCGCACAATTGGCTTGACTACCGGACTCCTTCCCGAGACCCTACTGGGTATTGGGCTGCGTATCAGATAGCTGATTGTTTGCAACCATGGCCTGTGGGAGCGTTCAGCAATGTAGGAGACCTGGAATGGTCTGTGAGGAATGAATTGGTGCCGGGTAAGGCTCAGGCCGATGCTATGGGAGTGAAATACTCCGGTGCTTTCACACCGGGTGGTTCGAACCGGAACGCTGCAAGGAGTTTGAATAACATCCCACCGCTCGGAAACAGGCAGGTTCATAAATTCAAATCTTCTTGATGTGATGCTAACTGCCATAGATATAACGGGACGTTTTACGAAGAACAGTTGAAGGTATTCAGCAATAACACCATCAAGCCATATTTCAACTTCGGAGCCATGTTCGACGAATACACCGAAGGTAAGCTACGATTCAACCAATTCCTACCGAGAAACCGCTAACAGCCGACCCCAGCAACCCAGATTCTTCCAATGTTGAAAAACTCCCAGCTGCCTACGAACTCCAACCCTGGGTTTCTAGGCACCGATGATAATATGGACGTTTTCCACTACATGGCTCTTTCTGGGCAGTATACTACTGCTTTCCATGGTCTCTGGGGTCAAGCACCTTTGTCTGTTTGATTGATCTATGCTGTAACACGAGCTGGGAAAAGCTCCCGTATCAGATATAGTCTAGACCAGAGACGTTTGTTTGATACAGAAACAAATCATGTATTTACTGTAGACTGGGGTTGTTTTTCGGAAGAGCCTACATCTGCAGCAAGCTTATTCTTACCAGCCTATCGCCTTTGTCAAGCTAGAGTGCATGAATTCGCAAGAGAAGACAAGGTAGAGCGTGGGACTCGCCTACCATCTTGAAGTATCGCTTACTTCCACTATCGCCTAAGGGAAATGAGGAAGAAGCTCTTTTTCATATGGACGAGCCTCCTTCGTCATTTGGCATATTCAGCTCCCCTACCACCTTCAAAATATTGAGCAGGTGGGCAGAAGAATTGATGGATGCTATTGCATCGTCGCAAACCTTCATTTGCGGTGGTTATGTCGTGGAGATGATGGCGTCGAATTTTAGGTGCGGGCTAACTCAAGCTCGATACAGTAGCCGGACGCATCTCCGGAACTCCAAAGCATGATTCGCATTATTGATTAATTGGAATGAGGGAACTAAGCAATAGACATGCACCACAAATGCAGCGTTAGTTGAACGGTAAAAGTCAGTGCTGTGTGTTCAAACGTGAACTTCCGAAGTGAAGTTCAGGTACTTCAAGTACTTGAGTTCACTCGCTTAATGCCAAGAAACAGTCAAGTCAGTACGAAGGTACTTAGTATTGTCTAAGCTATCTACGAAATGACAGAAAGAAAATTCTCTAAATCACTATGAACACTATCTCACGCAACAATATTGCTCGGCTGACCCCTCGCCCACGCCTCGATATTCTGCCCCACCGTGCTTCCCAATTTCTCTATACTGCTCCTCGCCCACCAAGCAATATGCGGACTCAGAATCAACCTCCCATCGAACGGACTCCCTTCCTCCCTCCAACGATTCGCCAATCTAACAAGCACATTCTCCATCATCGCCAGCTCTTCAACGAAAACATCCGTAGCTGCCGCATGGATCTTCTTATCCTCCAGTGCCTGCACCAGAGCAGCCTCATCCACAATACCACCTCGTGCAACATTGATGAGTATAGCGTCTTCTCGCATGAGAGCGAACTCGGGTGTCGAGATCAAGTTCAGTGATTCTGGCGAGAGTGGGAGTGTCAGGAAGATAGTCGTGCTGGTCTGAAGACATTCCACAAAGGAGATACGACCTTGTCTGACCGTGTCACTGTGCTTGCGTTCGGCGAAATGGACTTTTGAGCCTAGAGCTCGACATATACTCGCAACTCTATTCCCTGAGTTTCATTAGCGTCGCTTCAAACTCTCATGATAACATCTTAGTATCTCGACTCAGATTAAAATCACCCAGAACCTCCGGACATCAACTCACCAAGTTCACCAGCGCCAACAATCGCAACAATCTCCTCCCTGCACGTGCCCGGCAACTCTCCAAACTCATCTTTCAAGGTCCCGGTCTTTCCCCACTCATTGCCATTGACAGTCAAACCATGCATCCTCACGACTTTCCTCCTAGCCGCAAAGAAAAGCGCAATGGCATGTTCAGCCACACTCTCGTTACTCGCCGCCGGCACGTTACACACAGTGACATCATGCCGTTACACGCCGCGAGATCGATCATGTCGGTGCCGATCGCTAACACGGCGATCAGGTTCAAAGCCGGACATGCTTGTAGTGTTTCTTCGGTAATGGGGACGCGGGTTGTGATGGCGACGTTGGCGGGTTTGGGAGTTGTGAGACAAGTGATTATGGAAGGGGAGGAGAAGGGGACTAAGGGGTACGAGGTATAGGTGTGTGGGAATGAGGGGCTGAAGATCGGGTCGGGGGTAATTATTCCGTCGAGGCGGACGATGTGGAGGGGTGGTGTTTCTGCCATTGAACTTGCTCGGTTTGTATATGATGAAGTGAGGATTTGAATGCTTTAGTTGCGGAGGTGAGAATTTGAATGCTTTAATTGCGGAAGTGGAAGAAAGATATACTCAACCCAATGTCTTCACAAAGACGTGATCACGTGGAAAGCTCACCTCTTGGAATTGACCTAATATTCGAGATCAGAGTGGTGATGAATCCATACACTGTACAGCTCTAGATTACATGCAAGAACGCCATAACCATGCACCTCCATCTACATATACATATTTACAGGTATCTCTTCTCCTCCTTCTCCTCGTAGGACTGGATCTGATCTCCTACTTTGAAATCAGACCAATTATTGAAGCCCATTCCACATTCACTACCTTTCTTCATCTCTTGGGCTTCTTTCTTGACGTTCTTCAAGGATGCAAGTGTGCCTAAACACGTCAGCAGAATTCATGAGCCACATCGGGAAAACATACCATCATAAACCTTCTCCCCCTTCCTCATCACCCTGACTTTTGCGAGCTTGGCAATTGTACCATTCCTAACTTTACATCCAGCGACAGACTTATACTGGCGTCCCTTGACATTGATTTCGAATATTTGAGCAATCTCAGCTTCTCCCAAGACACGTTGCGTAATCAATGGCGGAAGATGTTTGCTCATTTCAGCCTTAATATCGTCTACCAACCGGTAGATAATATTGTGATTGAGAATAGTGACCTTCGCCTTCTCAGCCAAACTCGCGATATGAGGATCAACAGCCGTATTGAAGTTGATCAAAAGACCCTTCGCACTAGCAGCATGCTCGATATCGAACTCGGAAAGTTGACCAACACCATATCGGAGAATATGTGGTTGGACTTCCTTATTACCAAGTATAGAAATCTGGTCAATGACGGCCTCGACAGATCCACTAACATCTCCTTTGATGATGAAGTAGACTTGCTTGGGTCCAGTCGGCTTTTCGTCTTTCAAAGTCTCTGGAGCTTCTTCCTGGGCTTGAATCGCAGCCTCGAGAGCAGCAGCTTCTACCTTCTCGCGCTCACGCTTCTCTTGCTCAACTTTACGATTCTCATTGATGGCCTCCATATCTTCAGCCATCTTGTCACGTTCCTCCTTTTCAAGTCTATATTCCACGACAGTCTTAGCCTTGGCTTCGTCAGAAGCTTGTAAAACCTCATCACCGGCAAGTGGCTGCTCTCTCCAGCCATCTATTTCAACCGGCGTTCCAGGCGCAGCTTCCTTAATCTCAACACCTGCCTCGTTTCGGAGACAACGAATCCTCGCCCAAGTCTTACCTGCAACGATGAAGTCTCCTGGTCGCATCGTACCCCTTCGGACAAGCACTGTAGCAACTTTGCCCATCGGCTTGATACTTGCTTCCAAAACCCAACCTTCTGCTTGACCATCCTTCTCTGCTCGCATATCAAGGATTTCGGACAAAGTAACAGCAGCTTCCTCCAATTCTCCCATACCCTGACCAGTCTTACCACTGACACATACAACCTGAGTATCACCACCATAATCTTCGACATCAACACCATGACGAGCAAGATCCTGCTTGACACGATCGATGTTGGAATCCTCCTTGTCAATTTTGTTGATAGCGACGATTATCGGAACCTTGGCAGCCTTGGCGTGGTTAATAGCTTCGATAGTTTGAGGTTTGACACTGTCATCGGCTGCTACAACTAAGATCACAATATCGGTAACATTTGCACCTCTCTGACGCATACTCAAGAAAGCAGCATGACCAGGCGTATCCAAGAAGGTGATGACCTTCCCAGAAGGCATAGGAACCGAGAAAGCTCCGATGTGCTGTGTGATACCACCATGTTCCGTAGCAGCAACAGATGATTTTCGCAGATAATCCAGCAAGGTCGTTTTTCCGTGGTCTACATGACCCATAATTGTTACTACAGGTGGTCTTTGTGGAAGTAATGATGGATCGGCAGCTGGCTCTCTCGCCTTCAAATCGTCCGCATCTCCTCTATTGATGATTGGCTCGTAGTTGTATTCCTGAGCAATGAGCCCGGCATTTTCAGCATTCATGATGTGATCAGAGCCCGTTTCCTCAAAGCCCAATTCTTGCAGCCTGTACACGAAGTCCTCGACCCTGACTTTCAAAGCCACAGCCAAATTCGACACACTGATATACTCTGGTAGCAAAATCGGAGTTGGAGCAGCAGCTTTTGCAGCTCTTTTCTCGGCTCTCTC
Source organism: Rhynchosporium graminicola (assembly GCA_900074885.1). Taxonomy (NCBI): domain Eukaryota; kingdom Fungi; phylum Ascomycota; class Leotiomycetes; order Helotiales; family Ploettnerulaceae; genus Rhynchosporium; species Rhynchosporium graminicola. Next base: position 6,761 of record FJUW01000023.1, on the reverse strand, counting down.
ACGCTTTCGCTGTGCTTTCTCTTCTGCTAGTGTAATAGCAGCACCGAGATCTGCCTCGTCATCATACGTGGTAAACTGCTCACGTCTCTTGGCCTTATCTCTTACCTTGCCCTTTGTTGCCATGTCGTAACTCGTCTCAGAAGATTGCCCTTTCCGTGCCTTTTTCTTCTTTTCCCTCCCTGATTTTGGTTTGTTATCTCCCTCTTCATCTTCAAACGTCTCGATCATCTTCTTCTCGTGATCGTTGGCGACATATCCGGAATTGTTAAGGTATCCTGGAGTGACATGTTGCTCCACAATCGCAGCCATTGGCCTGAAGCTGACTTTTTGATTGGGATCTGGCTGGTGGCTAGGATCTCTTTGTCTGTTGACTTCTTGAAGCACAGCAGATCCTTCCATGTAGGCAGATGAATCCACTTGTCGCCCTGTATATCTATCGCGAGCCAGCCCATAAGAAGCTCTCCCAGGAATTTCTCCATCTTGCCGTCTCCCGTATCTCGCTTCGTCCTCTCTCGTGTCCTGAGGCCTCGAAGCCGATTGCGCGTATCTTCCATATCTTGCTCCTTCTTCCCTCTGGTTCTGGTGTCTTGAAGAAAGTGGCGTATATCTCCCCTGACTCGCTTCCTCTTCCCTCTGTGCTCTTTCTTGGGCAAAATTTGTACTTCGCGGACGCTGCCTATCTTCCTCGACAGCCCGTGCCGCAGCAGCAGACTCCGATTGCATTCTCAAGTGGCTCCACTTCGACTTGACATCTTCAGAAGATCGTATGCCACTCCAATTCGTGTCGCCCATTGTGTGCCTTAGTTTCATGCTCGCCGTCCCTTGTCCAACACCTTCGTAATGCGATCGATTGGCTTCGGAAGATTCCATGGCTTTCCTCCTTGTGATCTCCCTTTGCGCTGCTTGTATTCTCTCTGACTCTGTTCGTGGTAACAGTCTTCCCGCACGATTACTTTCTGGTCCATCTCCTCTGACTTGAGTGACTGGCCTTTGCTGAGATTTTGCGTCTCTCGCAGAAATCATCTCCCGCGCCCGCCTCTCATGCGGTTCGAGGTCATCGGTCTCATCATTCGGTCTGATAGGCACCGTGTTTGAAGGTCGAGGCTGAGTAGGAGCAGATGCAACGGTGCTGGGTTTTGTTCTAGCATGGAGCTGTTCAGATGGTGTGAATTTGCTCTGGATGTGTTGCTCCTGTGGCGCACTTCCTCCACTTGCCACCGAACTTGAGATTTCCGAGCCTTTCTCTCGCACAGGCACAGATTTTGGAATCGAATTGGATCCTACACCAGGTGTTCCACATCCTCCAGCTCTTCCCCAACTAGGTCCTGCCGGAGGAATTCCTGCTCCAACACCAGATCTCCCCCAGCTCGCAGTTGGTCCTAGTCCACCAGCAGGCTTACCCCATGATGGCTGTGGTACTTGATTTCCATTTTCTTCTCGCGCAGCAGCTGCTTCTGCTGGAGGCTTGTTTACCGGTCGAGAGGATTGGAGAAATCTGCGTTGAACATGGGAAGGTCTTCGAGCTTGACCCAGTCTGTGAGCGCAAAAGGCACACAAAGAGGGGTTAGCTGGGTCCTGTATACGATTAGCATCTCATACATCAAGATTTTTAGAATTATTTACCTTTATTAAAGAGCGGCCCCTCATTGTTTGCTGGATGACAAATAATACAATTGGACTGGAATAATGTATGATGGACTTTCGAAATTCCCTACGGTGGCCGGGATCTTCAAATGTACAGCGCGATAGCAGCTCTTACAGTGATTCTTCGGTTTAGCGTGATTCTTCAGTAAATAACGCCGGTACACCGCCTTTTAGTGTGAACCCCACTAAATATTGATATGCTATAATTATTAGAACTAGAAACTACTGAAGCTCTATAAATACTATACTGATTTACTTCTAAACTACTTCTTTTTGAAGCTCTTGATCTATAGAGTATATATTCAGTCTGCGGCTATGCCTTCTAAGTCTGCTTCTAAGATTAGTATAAAAGCTCTAAAAGGACGTAAATCGACTAAACTACGTACTCGACTACTTTCTGCGCTAGTATAACTAGCTAAAATAACCCTGAAAATTAATACTAAGAGTACTGCAACTAAGTCTACTGAGCCTACTATAGACTCAGTTGCAGCTACAGTACCAGCTATAGTACTAGCTACAGTACTAGTACTAGTACTAGTACTAGCTATAGCAAGCTAATCGACGCCTCCACCTGTAACGACACAAGACTCAAGGCGGTATACAAGCAAGAATAAATAAGTAGGGAGGCTAAGAGCGATCTTATATAGTCTAGTACGAAGGAAACAGAAAGATATAGAGCTCTAAAGAAGTCTGCATCTTCTATATATATAAGGAGGATATACCTAAGGTACCGATACTGGCCCGTATTTGCCACGTATACTATGCGCTATTATATTACCCTCTTCTAAGATAAAGGCTCGCCCTCGAGCCTTTAAAGGTAAATAAAAAACGAAAGAAAAGATAATTAAATTAAGTCGAATTCTAAATAAAATCTAAGTAATTATTAATCTAAAGCGTAAGACGTAAATTACTCCTTCTTCGTCTTTAATATCGGATAATCGCTCTTATAGTAACTATGCTTCTTATAATAATAATACTATACTTCCTCGATAGGTATTAAGGGCTCAGAAGACGTACTAACTATCGGTAGAGCTAGAGTAGCTCGAGGTATTAAAGGTAGTCGAGAGAGTTCCAAATCGAGTGCCGTAAGAGAAGAGACTATAGCTAAATAATCAGTCTTCTAAGAGTACTTAATTAGAGCGGCAGCTATACGTAGCCGTATAGTAAGCTTCGGCTAGAAGTAAAAGTACTACTCTGATTTAGCTATACCTCCGAGAATTGCCGAGCTTTGGAACTTTATACGGAATTATAAAAAGGACTCCTTTTTTATTAAAAGCTTATGAAATTCGGTCTAATACTACTCCGTTTCGAGTCCGGAAAAGTAGTAAGAAGCGAGTACTGAAATTATCTCTTTAGTAGAAGAGAAAGGCGTAATTTCCGAGAGATACTATAGTTCTAAGTAACCTCTTATAAGGCTAGAAGTAGAGCTCTAGACTAGCGCTTTATAAGTACGCGTAGTCGGGTATTAGTCTGAATTAACTTCTAGTCAGTCCTAAATAGAAGTACACTATTAGCTGAAAGATAAGTTAATCCCTATATTAAGATTATTAATACTTTTAGTTAGTTACGACTTACTAGAGGTCTATAAATTATTAATTAAAGAGCGTTTAAGGGTAGGTTCTATTAGTAATTATAATACCGAGTTTACTAAAGGTCTAAGGTTTATCGATTATACCTAAGTACATAAAAACTCGGTAAATATCTATTCGATGCGACTAATTATAACGACACAAGACTTAAGGCGGTATATAAGCAAGAATAAACAAGTAGGGAGGCTAAGAGCGATCTTATATAGTCTAGTACGAAGGAAACAGAAAGATACAGAGCTCTAAAGGAGTCTGCACCTTCTATATATATAAGGAGGGTATACCTAAGGCACCGATACTGGCCCGTATCTGCTACGTATACTATACGCTATTATATTACCCCCTTCCAAGATAAAAGCTCGCCCTCGAGCCTTTAAGGTAATAAGAAACGAAAGAAAAGAGAGTTAAATCTAGTCGAATTCTAAATAAAATCTAAGTAATTATTAATCTAAAGCGTAAGACGCAAATCACTCCTTCTCTTATAAGGCCAGAAGTAGAGCTCTAAACTAGCGCCTTGCGGGCACGCGTAATCGGATATCGGTCTGAATTGACTTCTAGTCGGTCTTAAATAGAAGTATACTATTAGCTGAAAGACGGGTTGATCTCTATATTAAGACTATCGATACTTTCAGTTAATTGCGACTTACTAGAGGTCCGTAAATTATTAATTGAAGAGCGTTTAAGGGTAGGTCCTTTCGGTAATTAAAGTATCGAGTTTACCGAAGGTCTAGGGTTTACTAGTGAAGCCGTAGGAGCTAGCTCAGCCTTCTTAGGAGGCATAGTATTAGGTAAGCGAGGCTAAGCGAAAGTGATAGAACACTTGAAAGTTATAGAAGAAGCGAAAGTCAAAATCGAATTCTAAAGAAGCTAAAAGATTAAGGAGAGTTAGATATCTTTATTAAGTAGATATAGAAAGTATTAAATTAAAAGTTCTAGTAGAGAGAGGTCGATTCTACTAAGTGGTATAAATTATACCGGGGTATAAGAGTTATAAGTCGGATTCCGGTAATTTCCGCTAGGGTAATAAGCTATTTCGTCCTAGCCTAAAAGTAAGGTTTTTCGCTATTAGAACTACTTTCGGAAGGTTAAAGTTAGGTAAAGGGATAATAAATATTTTCTAGTAGAAAGAGGTCGATTCTACTGAGGGGGATAAATTATACCGGGGTATAGGAGTTATAAGTCAGATTCCGGTAATTTCCGCTAGAGTAATAAGTTACTTTATCTTAGCTTAAAAGTAAGGTTTTTCGCTATTAGAGCTACTTTCGGAAGGTTAAAGTCAGGTAAGGGTTTAATAAATATTAAGGCTTATAAGGAAGTTTCTACCTAAAATTCGTCTGCTATTTTACTTCGTACGTACGAAAGAACGAGTTTCGAAGTATCCGAGAGTAACTTCGTAGTAATACTAGTGCTTCTAAGGCTAAATTACGTTTAAATTCCTAGCTATCTGAGAGATCTCTGGAATCTCGGCTCTTTTAAAAACCTAACTATCGAATTTATAATTAGTAGTACTAACTATTTCCGTATGATTCCGAAGTATAAAAATCTAAGGTAAGTAGAGATAACTCAGTGAAGAGCTCCCTAATAATCGAAGTTATACGTCCGAATCGAGTTTTCTAAGTAAGATATTATTTAATACTATTCCCGGTAGTTTTAATCTTTCTATTTAATATAATAACATAAGACTTAAGGCGGTATATAAGTAAGAATAAATAAGTAGGGAAGCTAAGAGCGATCTTATATAGTCTAGTACAAAGGAAATAGAAAGATATAGAGCTCTAAAGGAGTCTGCACCTTCTATATATATAAGGAGAGTATGCCTAAGGCACTGATACTGGCCCGTATCTGCCACGTATACTATGCGCCGTCATACTAATACTAATAGAAAGCTCCCGAGTAGTCGATTCTGTTTATAATTAATAGTCTTCAATCGATTGAAGTAATTCTATAATAAGTATAGAATCGGAGGGGCTATAAGGGTATTCCGGTGAAGCCGTAGGAGCTAGCTAAGCTTTCTTAGGAGGCATAGTATTAGGTAAGTAAGGCTAAGCGAAAGTGATAGAATACTTGAAAGTTATAGAAGAAGCGAAAGTCGAAATCGAATTCTGAAAAAGCCGAAAGATTAAGGAGAGTTAGATATTTTCGTTAAGTAGATATAGAAAGTATTAAATTAAAGGTTCTAGTAGAAAGAGGTCGATTCTACTAAGGGGAGCTAAATTATACTAGAGTATAAGGATTACGAGTCGAATTCTAATAATTTCCGCTAGGGTAATAAGCTACTTCGTCCTAGCCTAAAAGTAAGGTTTTTCGCTATTAGAGCTGCTTTCGGAAGGTTAAAATTAAGTAAAGGGATAATAAATATTAGAGCTTATAAGGAAGTTTCTATCTAAAATTCGTCTGCTATTTTACTTCGTACGTACGAAGGAATGAGTTTCGAAGTATCTAAGGGTAACTTCGCAGTAATACTAGTACTTCTAAGGCTAAATTATATTCAAATTCCTAGCTATCTGAGAGATCTCTAGAATCTTAGCTCTTTTGAAAATCTAACTATCGAATTCGTAATTAATAGTACTAACTATTTCCGTATAATTCCGAAAATCTAAAGTAAGTAGAGATAACTTAGCGAAGAGCTCCCTAGTAGTTATACGTACGAATCGAGTTTTCTAAGTGAGATATTATTTAATATTATCTTTAGTAGTCTTAATCTTTCTATTTAATATAATAATATAAGACTTAAAGCAGTATATAAGTAAGAATAAATAAGTAGGGAGGCTAAGAGCGATCTTATATAGTCTAGTACGAAGGAAACAGAAAGATATAGAGCTCTGAAGAAGTCTGCACCTTCTATATATATAAGGAGGGTATGCCTAAGGCACCGATACTGGCCCGTATCTGCCACGTATACCATGCGCTGTCATACCACCTCTACCTGAATCGATTATACTCTCTTCTTCGCTTCCGCAGATTATTATATAGGTTGTAGAGTTAGAAATTCGATGCTACCTAGATAGCGAGCGTATTAGTAGTATAATTAGTAGTGTTTCAAATAAGCTAGGAGAGGAGGGATATACCTATTAATCGATTAAGGAGACTACTAGAGAGGTAGTAGATAATACTATTAATTCAAGGGGTATTTCTAGCCTAAGAAGAGATCACACTTACTAGTACGCTACGTATAGAGCTAATAGTAATCCGACTGAGGTAGATATTAGTAATTCAGCTGATTTCGACTATATTATCAAACGAGTTTCAAACTAGGGAGCTAAAGGTAAGGAGAAGATACTTAGACTCCAGATTTACTTTAGTATTATCTTAACTCCTTAGAGTATAGTTCGACCTCTATAGAAAGATCTAGTACTAGTAAAGCCTTTAATTATTACTATTCTAAAGCGTATATATAGAGATCTGAGAGAGGAGAGAGAGGAAGTGCTAAAGCTTAAGAAACCTCGTATAGCGATAGTATAGTTAATAGAGGAGGAGAAACTAAGCTATTAAGCTGAAAAAGGAACTTTTAAGGAGCTCTTAATCTTAATT